>JAVSBX010534514.1:0-11084 GCA_033119125.1 Desmognathus anicetus
AGATCACTACTTTGGTTTTATCCAAGTTGATTTGGATGTTATTGGTGCTGCAGTATTCCTCCAAGTGGGTTAATTTCCACTGTAGGCCTGCTTGAGTGAGGTCCAATAGGACCATATCATCCGCAAAGGATAGTATATTAATCGCAACTCCCCCCATATGCGGTGGAGTGGAATCAACCTCACTTCAGGCCATTATCGGTTTTGATTTTCTTACTAAGCTCTCCTTTCGTACCCCAGCGTAATTGCACCCAGGTATTAATATATAGGTTTATGATCATTTTTAAAAGGGGAGCCGGGCAACCATACCTTTGCAACTTATCCCATAGACGAGATTGTGGAACTCTGTCAAAGGCTTTAGTAAAGTCTATGAAACAGGCAAAGATATTATACTTTTTCCCATTGACATATTTGTCTAATAAAGACTTTAAAGTTATGCAATGATCTATTGTGGAACAATTTTTTGTGAATTCAATCTGGCTCATAGGTATTATTTTCTGTGACTCTTCCCAAGCCAATAGATCGTTTAGTAATATTTTTGCTAGTACTTTAGCTGATGGATCCATAAGGGCCAGCAAGCAGTAGGAGTCTGGATTTTCTTTAGATCCCTTTTTGTACAAAGGAAACAAAATCGATCCAGTCCATGAGTCAGGGACTAGGAAATTATGTAGTGAGGCCATCATAATAGGGGAAATTATTTCTACCCATTTATCAGGAGCGAGTGAGAGGCATATCGGTGGAATCCTTTCGAGACCTGCAGCCCTTGACCTGTTTAGAGATAGTATTGCTTCTTTAATCTTTCCAGCTGGGATTACAGGATAGGGGCTGACATTATCTATGGAGTATTCCATATACATTGGACCATATAAGTTACGAATAAATTGAACCCATCTATCCACATTTACACATGCATCCGGGACCTGTCCACTACCTGGGAATGCAATTTTATTAATCGTTTCCCAGTATTTCTTAGTGTCCTTTATTTCAAGAAAAGAGGATAGCATATCCTGAATTTTAAGTTTGTGTTGCACCTTCTTTTGTGTGATAAAAACCTTATACTCATGTTGTAATTTCCCAGCAATGTTCATAGCATCGCCTCCCTTGGCATTCCGTACTAGCGAAATCTGATTCCAAAGTTTCCTTCTTTTCATTTTGCACTCTTTGTCAAACCATACACAAAGTTCCTTGGATGTGTTTGACACACATACATTGTCGTACGTATCGTGAGTAATAGCCTCTAAAACATTAGCCATGCATGAATTATATCTTTCATTAATACTAGACCAGGTATCGGAGACATGTACAGTTTGCCAGACTGTTATTTCAGCTAGTATCTGCTCAAAGTTAATGGACTCTACAAATTTCCAATTTACTTTTGATTGTTTTGCAATCGCCACAGCATTACATTTATCAGAAGTCATTAACTCACGAGACACAGAAATCAAGTTATTAACTTCAAGGATCAACTGCGCGTGATCACTAACATAGCACCACGATACTGTTAGAGAATTAAACAAGTGAAACTGATTTATCCGTGCAAAGATTACAGCAATACTAGACTTTGAAGCACCTCTTTTAAAGGTGGGATCAAAACAAACACTGTTATTGACAGAAATCTGTGTGGTTTGTTTGTTTCCCTGAATTCTCTCTGGACTGATTAGTGGAGGTTGCGGAGTTGGGGCACTGACAAGGATGGGTTACTAAAGAAAAAGCTGGTACTGCCAGTGATGCGTTTGAGGCTCCCTGTTCTAGTAAATCCCAAGATGGGGTGGCGTCAGTGAAGAATGTGAGACGCCTTCCTTGGAGGAGACCAAGAAGAAAGTCCACTTCCTATGCACAAAAATAGACTAAGCACTCGGTGTATTCTGCTGTCACTGTAAGATGTCATCTCTTGTTTCCGTTGTCTTTGCAGGTGAACGCAGCCTACGAGAAGTACCTGAGGCCCCTTTTGCAGAGCACCCCATCCAAACTGTGAGACTGGATTTCCCGCACGGATACAGATGTTGCGCTAACACTCTGGACTTTACAATTAATGCCATCAAGTGCTCTTAAAATCGATTTAATAAAAGCATTTTGTATACATGATTATTTTTTAACATTGTTAACAAATATTGTGTGTTTTCGTTCCATAGGGTACCGTGACCTCTGTCCTAGGACTCTGATATACAACTTTATGCGGGGCAATTCAAAGTCATGTATTGATCATTTCTTCACACAAGTAAATAATTTTAACAGTTATGAATTTAGAAATAAGCTGGTGCAAATGCAGTGACCACGCCCATATTTGTATTGACCTTGACATGAAGCTTGAGAGCTACTCAACGGGGGATATAGGGAAATCAGGAGCTGTGATGATTAAGAATGATTGTCAAGTTAATTGTAGATTTTGTGACTCCTTGGAGTTCCAACAGGAGGGCGGCCCTGGGTGTCACGTCGCAGAGTCCGCTGGGGGGCAAGAGCGGAGGCAGGCCTTCCAAACCCCCCCTCAGTTAAGCCACCCTCCCAGTTCAGACCCCCCCCAGTTCTCATTATTGGGTTTAGCATTGGTGGACCCACTGGAGGCGAGAGTAAAGGCAGAGACAGACATGGCCCCGTACGAAGATGGATGAGGTAAATTTTCATGCTGGAGGCAGGACCCCAGTTCTGCCCCTCAGTTCTGCCCCACCAGTTCTGCCCCCTCAGTTCTGCGCCCCCACACTCCCCCCGGCTGGAGAGCGGAGGCGAGTGAAAGTTGCTAGATGACAAAAAAAGCAAACTTTAAACAACTGTTATCCAACAGGAGGAAGGCCCTGGGTGTCACGTCTCAGAGTCCGCTGGGGGGGCGAGAGCAAAGGCAGAGACAGACAGGCCTCAGTCCTGGTGAATGGATCTGAAGATGGATGAGGTAAATTTTCATGCTGAAGGCAGGCCCGCCCGGCTCCCCCCAGTTCTGCACCCGCCAGCTGGAGAGCAGAGGCGAGTGAAAGTTGATCGCCTCTGCAAACCTTGTTCACAAAAGAAAAGCAAACCTTGTTCATGACAATTGTTATCTGAAGGCGTGTTCTGGAAAACAGCAGTTCTGTTAGTGGACGCGTTTGACTATCCTGACGAGCAGTTAAACTCTGCGCTAGGGCGGTATGACGGGCACGTGTGTCAGCGCCTCTGAGTGGACTCAGAAAGCACCTGTGAACAATCAGCTGAATGCAGCCTATGAGAAGTACCCGAGGCCTCTTTTGCACAGCACCCCATCCAAATTGTGAGATTGGATATACCGCACGGATACAGATGTTGCGCTAACAACTCTCTGGCCTTTACAATTAATGCCATCAAGTGCTCTTACAATAGTCAATTTAATAAAATGATTTTGTATAAATGATTATATTTTAACAGGTTACCAAATATTGTGTTTAGTTCCTAAAGGTACCGTGACCTGTCCTAGGATTCTGATATACAACTATCAATGGACTAGGCACGGTAATAGATCAGTTCAAAACATGGTCTACTTGACTCAGATAATGTACTTGATTTCTGAAATATAAGCTATTAAAACTTCAAATAAACTACAACCAAATCTGCAAACAGGAGTTTATGGAAACATTGGAAAAATGGCCTGAGGTTGTAATTAAAAAGGGCGAAAATATTTTAGATGGCTATAGAGATTTCTGCTCATTTACAAAAAAAACTAAATATCTTATAAGAGTTTTAATGCTAGAAAGGTTACACAAATGGAAAAAGAACGGTGAGATGTGGTTTGATAAAGAATGCAGAATGGCTAGGAGGGACTTATGGAAAAAGATTTCAGACTACAAAAAATGTTCAAGGGGCATCAAGACTTCAGTGGTCAGAGGATGGAAAAGAGTATTGATTTTTGTTAAATAAGAAAAGCAAGGAACATCAAGAAATGCTCAGAGAAATAATTGAGGGCTACATATTAACAAAAAATTCCTGTCTGTTCTGGGCTGAAGTCACTAATATAGCCTTTCCTAAGGTGATGCTCTGATATCAGACTCTAAATGGGTATTTTATGTCAGTAGTTTGTATGGAGGGACAGAGGGGCCCAAAGAAATAGCAGAAAATGTACTCACCCTACAAGGGCTCTCTCAAGATACAATAGAAAGGATAATAGACCAACTTAACCCCTCCCGAGCAGCAGAGCCTGACGGTATCCCACCTTATTGCTTGCTAAAAAATAAAAAACTATGGGGAACTATAATGACTCTTACAATAAATTTCTGCTTTCAATCAAACACAATTCCAGACTCCTGGAAGGGTTCGGTCCTATACCCGCTCTATAAAAAGGAGGAATCGATCTGACCCATAGTCTTACCGATTGCTAGCACTACTTAATGCTGGGGGGGGAAACTGTTTGCTAAATCTATTCTTGAGAAGCTATCAGAATGGGTCAACCAGAATCAGATACTTTGCAAATTCCAAATAGGCTTTCGAGAAGAGCACTCTACAATTGATCATTGTCTGGCTCTGGACCTATTATTAAATAAATATGTGGATGGAAAACAATATAATGAATACACATGTTTTATAGATTACAGCCAGGCTTTTGATAAAGTGCAGTGCTGCCTGCTCTGGGAAAAACGGTGTAAATTGGGCTGCCCATTGGGACTGATAAAAGCTATTTATCTGCTATATTCTGATACTTGGGCGCAAGTAAGGTGGGGCCCTGAAGGCGAGTTGACAAGGAGGATTCCAAGACTAAAACAAGGGTGTGTTTCAGCCCCGCTTTTATTTAACATATTTGTATCTGATCTCTTTCAAGAGTTAGAATCTAGTTCCTCTTTATCGCCTAAAATGGGTGGCTCAGTGTTTAACCTAATGGCATAAGCCAATGACATGGTTATGCTGGATCTCACCCCTAGAGATTTACAACTAAAACTTGGTATCCTGCAAGCTTAGTGTGTTAACAATATGATCAAGATTAACATCGCAAAAACAAAGATCGTCATCTTTGGGAAAAAAGCTTGTATAGGGAAGTGGACACTGCTGAATTAAAAGATTGAGGTGACACAAAAATATACTTATCTGGGAATTGAATTTACAAATAGGAAATGGGAGACCCATATTAAATTGGTTAAAAACAAACAGGCCCTCATAACAAATGCGATTTGTAAATAAAAATTTGCTGGCAAACTAAACTCCATATCTGCGTTTAAGACAATCTATATTACAAAATGGTCGAATTGTGTTCTATATGGTCGAGAGATTTGGGGGAAATGGGCTATTGAGAAATTGATGATCTGGGAAAGACAGTTCTGGAGAAGACTAGTGGGCTTTATTTATTTATTGTAGGCTTTGATACAGCGATACAGGCCCGTAGGCATGCGACCGCAGAACAGAACACAAAATAGAATGGCTGTGAAATACACAAAGATAAGTGGGTTAAAAAAGAATCAGAAAAAACACAAAGGCAAAAGAGGGTTCAGTACACTTGTTTCCAGGAATCCTATGCTCTGTTGGTGACGATGTTGGCTTCCCTCAATCCGCCTCAATGTGGCCGATGCTGCTTGACATTGATCTTACTCCTATTGAGGTAAGAATGGATTTACAGTGCATGAAATATTTAAGGAATGTGAACAAAGACAAATTTATTGCCAAATGTATAAAGGAAGCGATGCAGAGTAATCATGTATGTCGATTTTGAACTGACATGAAGGAATTATTTGTGAAATATGGTTTTATTTTGATTGAAACTCTTCTGAAAGATTGTGATTAACACTATAAAAAATTTGAAAGCAAGAATTGAAATATAAACTTTCTCCAAATGTTATAAGAAATGTATAGAATTGGACAACTGTTCTGCTCTGTAAAAACTCACAAAGGTTTGGAACAGCTGTTTATGATTTGCCCAAATTGGCGTGTTCTACGCATAATTTTAAAACTAGTTTACCGGTGGAATAGTTTCGGAAAGCACGCTTCCAAATCCCGAGAAATCAAAGATTCTGCCCTCATTGCTTGGATTTAATTGATGACATTGAGCATTTTGTTGCATTCTGTGCTCAATTCAACACTCTTAGGATTACCTGGCTAAAGAATTATACAAAGAATGGCCAAATTGATTTAAAAGGAATTTTAGCGGAAAATGAATTTAACAAACTTGTGCATATTTATTTATATTTGAAAGAAAGTTTTAAATGTCGTGGTAGCTGTATATGATAGTAATTTTTTTAACCTTTTCTGATACGAATGATGTAGTGATCTCATCTTTGTACTGAAATAAGGCAAATAAAGATTATTTATTCTCTCAAGTAGCCACATTTGTCGGAGGCTTTACCGTCTTTATAAAGAGAATTTTTTGGAGTTAAGGATGGGTATCCTTCCCAAGCCTGCACTAAACAGAAACAGAGCAACCATCACTCACAAATTTATTTGTTTTATGTATTTATTTAAAGGTATTTATATAGCAGTTACCGCTGGGGCATGTGAACCGCTGTTACATAAACAAAAAAGGACGAAGAAAAGAAAAAGGAAGGAGGGGGTAACTAAAACTAGAACAACACATAGAAAGACTGAGTTTGGTGCGATTTTTAGGTGGGAGCGCTGGATAGGACTTGTCTGGGCGCATACTGTCCGTTCACCCCCATGTTCTTCTGCTGGTTTATGAATGCTTGTCGAATTTGACTCTGATTGTTCTTAAAGGCAAAGGGGGTGAGGTGAGGCCTTGGAGGTGAGGTGAGGCCTTGGAGGTGCACTGTCTGGGCTGATGGAAGGACGGAGGAGGGTCCACTCTTCTCTGGTCTGTTACTGCTGCTGTGGTCCTGTTAACATTTGCGTCCACTGGTTTTTCCAGACTCGAGACTGGTGTCTTTTCCTGCAGGTTCTGGGGGGTCAGTTCTCCTCTTCCCTCTGAAATTAGGTGGGACTGCTCCTTTGCCAAGTAGTGTTGCTTCAAAGTTGTTTTGAAAGTGGCAAAGGGGGTCAAAATCCTCAGTCCCACTGGGAGCAAGTTCCAAAGACGTCCACATTTTACTGCAAGGGTCTCTCCGCCTTTTGTTATTTTCTTGTATTTGGGTGGGTGTATGAGGTAGTCATGATGTTTCCTTCTTGAACGCCCATGCAGCGGACGCTCGGCCCATCTTCGTGTGTATCTTGGTCCTCTGCCATGAAGGGCCATCCAGATCCATGTGCAGCTTTTAAAGACAATTTGGTCGGAAATCGTAAGCCAGCGCAGTTGAAGCAGCAGTTGAAGTGGCGAGGCGTGAGGAGTGGGGTGAAGAGTGATCTCGTCTGCTATTCGTACGGTAAGTGACGGTGGGATTTCATCATATTACTGCCACTATGTTCCACCTATAATATATCCTCTAACCGTGCACTGTCACTTGAACATTTTCCGGCAGTTTGAAAGCCCTATGCTCCCTACTTTTCTATATTATTATTGTTCTACCATGCCGGCTACTCATCAACAAGCTAAGACCAAAAAAGAGTTGTTAAAAATAAAATGCAGCACTCCGTTAGGCTCGCAAAAATCCATGGACGCGTATACAACTAAAGGCAACGCAGATATTTTGAACTCTGTTATTTCGAACAGGGTCGACATATCTAATGGCCCTGAGTCACAATCAGAAACATCAGTTGTGCCCCGACCAACGATGGAAATTAGAGCTGAAATTCACACGGAGCACGCCGCTACGGATGGGGCAAACGGCCCTTTTGTATCAACGAATGCGATGGATAATGAAGTCATTCATATACCATCTAATAATGTTGACCCGGGAGAGTCATCATTTCTGCCATCCAAAGTTGATCTGTTAATTGTAGCATGATCTTGGATGAGGAAATTGAGGCGGCAAATGCAGTTGATAAATGTCCCAACTCTCTAGACACACAGGAATGCAATGTACCTGCTCTGAAGTCGAGCTCTCCCTTGAAAATTCCTGCTGCGCAAATTGCAGTCTTCAAAAGCAATGCTGGTGAAATTGGGATACCTTTAAAGGTCGCCCGAAATTGGTATATTTTAAAAGTGTGGGCTGACATCCCTGGTGTGTTAGCAATTAGATTAAACACAGAAGGGATATTTAAGGGTGTCAGCTCCCACATGTTAATGGTGAATGTGTACTTTCGTCCATGTTTTCTTACTGCTACTGATGATTATAGATTTCTTAAACTATTGGACTCATTTTTTGCAACAAATTAATGCTGAATATGCAAATGATATTTTAATCTGTGCGGGCGATTTTAATTTGAATTTAATGCATCCATTATTATTTGAAGATTCGGAGAAGGAACATACTCCTATTCAACCTTGGATTCACCCGCTTGTTTATTCCCCCCCTAAAATATCGATACCCGCGAGCAGAATGATTGACATAATTATGTTTAATGATTTAGCTATAGTCAATGGCAGATTCTCTTCCTCCAGTGCTGAATTGCCAACTTTCCGCAGAGGAAAACAGCAATCTACCATTGACTATTTTCTTACCAGCAGTCAGCACATAACTTTGTTTTCTTCTCTTGCCTATAAATGGGTTACTAAAAGTGACCATATGCAATTACACTGTTATTAATACTGTACAATTAGACTTAATGCCGACAAGAAAACATCTGATAGGCCCCGATATGATAGTCAAAAACAGAGTTCGAACACATCTCGGCCCGCAAGCAGTATATAAGTTCGATAGAGTCTTGGAGACCCTGTATGAGCAGAATTGCTCATACTCGCAGCAACCTATAACCTCTTACAATTTGATTATTATGGAAGCTCGTCGCGCTCTAGAAATTCCAACGACCATTTCGACACTTCCCTACTCTGATAAATATAAAAATCCCACAGCCTGGTTTGACACTGAGTGCAAAGCTTTTAGGAGAAAGCTTTGGAAAGTTGCGTCTGATAAAATTGATAGGAACCAGGGAGAATATACTGCCTTAAAATGTCAATATAAAACTTTTGAAAACCAAAAAAAGAAAATCACTAGTAAATCCTGCAGAACTCCTAACGCATGCTTTGAATGAGTGATCTCAAAGCATTCTGGAAATTTTTGAATGGATTGATACAGGATGGAAGCTAGGTAGCACCGCAGGCAAACATTCTGGAGAATTGCTGGATAGATTTTATATAAAATCTCTACAACGCTTCCAGTGTGAAAATGCCCCTTCTGCCAGGTGATGGAAATCCCTGGACTCCGATGCCCGCCGATAAAATTACACAATCCATCGTTAACCTCAACTCCTCAAAAGCCCCGGGGCCGGATGACATTCCACCTTGCTGTTTTAAATTCAATCCGCTCATGTGGGGAGTTCTGCTCCAACCAGTGATAAATTTTGCCCTGGACACTTATCTGATTCCAGACTCATGGCGTGGATTATCTTTGATCCCTATATTTAAAAAGGGTGATCCTGCATTACCTCAAAACTACCGTCTCCTTGCCATTCTGGACACGCTGGGCAAATTGTTTGCCTCAATACTTCATGAAGAGCTGAACCAGTGGTGTGTGACTAATCAGATCTTACCAGATTCCCAACTAGGGTTCAGACAAGTACATGCCACAATTGATAATATCATGATAATCAAGAGCCTGATAGAGAGGTACTGCAAATTTAAACAATACCCGTTGTAGGCAGGCTTCATTGACTTTGAAAAGGCCTTTGACTGTATCCCTCGCAAAAGGCTGTGGCAGAAGTTGCAGTTGGGTGCGGAATGTAAACTGGTAAAGGCCATTGCTTGCATGTACTCAGATACGTGGGTTAGAGTAAGATTTGGATCTAAAAATGAACTCTCTGCTAAAATTAAGACATCGGGATTGAAACAGGGGCGCATTCTCGCACCCCTATTATTCAACATATACATTGCCGACCTTCCCCAATTTCTGAAAAATGAAGACTCCATTCCCCCGAAAATCCACAATCAGGATATCGGTATACTGACTTATGCCGATAATACTGCATTGTTGGACCTTACACAGAAGGGCCTCTTGAAACTGGTTTCAAGACTTGTTAACTATTGTCACATCAATGGTTTAAAAATGAACTATAGTAAGTCAAAAATAATGGGCTTTGGCAGCAAGAGTTCCCCCCCTAACTTTCCGCTCTGATGAGGGTTGTTGTGAATATGTTGTGAAATTTGTTTATTTGGGTTATACTTTATCGGACAAAGGAGATGGAAAGGCTCATTTAGAAGCGATACGTGTTAAAAGTAAAGCTTTGGATGTGATCGCCCCAAAGACTGGTAGCCCCACTTAAGATCCAGCGTGCCGCTTGGTTTTCTTCAGAAATCCATCAACTGAGAACTGAAGGTCGTCGCCTTGAACGCCGCTGGCATCATACCTTGGATGAAGCAGACAAATTGGCATGCAAGGAACATCAACAGCATTATAAGGAAATGATCCGTCTGGCTAAGGCAGCTCATTTCAACGCCCAGATTTCTGCTGCCCGCTCTTCTACCAGCGAGCTATTTAAGGTCGCTAAGCGGCTCTGCGCTGCCCCCGCTACAACCAATGCTTCAGCCCAAGATGGTTGTCTTCTCCCTGCATCCCCTTGTGTCAATCCCCTACCTCCCACATGTACACCAATTCAGTCTCCTTCCCCGAACAAAACCTCCACCCATCCCTCCTTCTGCCTAAACCCTACCCACACACAACCCTAGCCACCAGAAGCCTCCTCGCCTCGCATCCCCAATGTGTACAACTACACAACATAGATGAGCACCCAATATTTTTGGAGCTTGGGCTTGGATGAGTAACAGTGAACATTTAAAATCAAAGCTAAACGCAAAAACAAAAAAGGTGGGGTTTGAGGGTATATCAGTACATATCGGTCTCATAGTCCAGTGGGATCTGAATATCTGTTATATCACCGAAAGGAATAAAAGCTGCATGCAGAACCTTCTCATCCACTTCTTCTGCCAAACCACCTGCAAAGCAAAGAGATGATTTATACGTAAACTGCCAGACACACATGGTTTATATATTTTATAGTCTACCAACTGCAAACTGGGGTCAGAATTTATGAAGATCTCGTACCACACTTATATAGCAGCATAATCAGAACAGCATACATAGATACACACATATATTATAAGGCTACGATAGCAACCTTATATATAATTGAGATTTTCACCCATTCACATTCCTGAAATTCCATTCTCTGTAACATTTGAACCG
>JAVSBX010535620.1:0-11059 GCA_033119125.1 Desmognathus anicetus
GAACCTTTTGCTGATTCACCACACAAAATTTATGAAGAAAAACACATTGATCTCCCATGTGTGTTTGTAGATGGATGCTCATTTAAAAGCAGTACCGGTGAACGTATAGCTGGAATTGGGAATGTGTGGATGAAAGATTATCCTGTAGTATCACAAGGTTATAAAATTGGAAATCAAAGCAGTCAGGTAGCTGAACTGGCAGCAGTATATTTGGCAATAAAAACTGCATGTGAGCATGGACTGAAAGAGATGGTGTTGATTACTGATTCAATATACGTGCGGAATGCTTTTGTTGAATATCTTCCGGGATGGAAAGCGCGTGGAATGAAATGTACGAATGGGAAGAGTTTGAAGCATGCTAACATGATCAAAGTGATTGATGAATTGGTGATTCAAAATAATGTGACGATATATTGGCACAAAACAAAGGGGCACTCTAAAGTGCCAGGTTTTGAAAAAATTGGGAATGATACTGCCGATAGAATGGCCACAGAAAATGCTGTTAAAGGTGAACTGTTCTCTATCGATCATTTATTGGTAAAGAATGAAACAGATGAAAGAAAATGTGAAGCTATTACACGATCCCAAAAACGACAGGGAGACATTGCAGTATGGTCAAAAGAGGGACCAGATCCAGATTTGATAACAGCCCAGAAAAATGATAATATTATTGGTAAATTTTATAACTTCATTGAGGACCCCGAGAACAATCTTATAACACCAGAAGAAATTGAGGGAAATGAAGAGTTGAAAATATTATATAGAGCACGAACTAGCTTTAAACTACATGATAAACTACTGGTGAAGATAACAGAAAATGCTCCAATGCGGTGGGTAGTACCATTAATATTTAGAGGCATTATGATAGAACATGCTCACGATGAGATCACTTCAGGGCATAGAAGTCCCAAGGTAACACATATGATTTTACAAGAGGTGGCCTACTGGCCGCATATGACCCAGGACATTGAGATTTATTGCGCTGGATGCTTACGGTGCGCTCAATTCCAACCTAGTTCACCATCACATAGAGCACCATTGAGAAAGCGGGGAATAACATTTCCCTGGTCTGACATACAGATCGATTTTATAGGACCAGTAGTGAAATCAAATAGAGGAAATCAATATATGCTAACTGTAATTTGTTTGTTCACAAAATGGGTTGAATGCATTCCTGCACCTAATTGCAAAGCAGACACAGCAGCATTACTGTTAATAAACCACATATTTTGTCGCCAAGGGTTACCAGAACGAATTTCGAGTGATAAGGGATCTGCATTCACAGCAGAAGTAATGACAAAATTGTGGCAGATCTTGGGAGTGAAAAGACAGTTGCACATAGCATACCATCCAGCTAGTAGTGGCACAGTTGAGAGGGCCAATCAGACTATAGTGAACATTTTGAAGAAATATGTCAATGAAAATGGCAGAGACTGGGATTTGAAATTACCGCTAGTTCTGATGGCCATAAGGGCCACACCATCATCAGTAACTGGATTTAGTCCGTTCGAGTTGGTAACGGGAAGAAAAATGGTCGTCCCGATGCATTTGTTGTATAAAACCAATGAACAGGTACTAGTAGGTGCTATGTCAACTCATGAATATGTAGCCAACTTGAGAAAACACCTGCAGTATGCATTTGCACATGCCCAGAAAAATTTAGAAAAGGCAGTGGATGCTAGCCACACGTATTACAATTTGAAAACAGACAAGAGAGAATATGAAGTTAATGATAAGGTCTATTTCTACAATTATTTGAAAAATAAGGCAAAGCATTCAAAATTTTTGCCCATGTGGAAGGGTCCTTATGAAATTGTGGAGAAGCTATCACCTGTAGTGTACAAGATAAAGGACCCTAAAAAACCTGAAAAAGAAGAACGCTGGGTTCATAGAAACCAAATTAAAACAGCTCATCCACAGTCAAGACTGAAACAGATAGAATCAGGAAAGGAAGAGAAATAAAAAGAAACAATGATGTATCATGATGTAAATATTAATATATGTTGTTTTTCTTTTACACATTTAGAAATCCTAATTGATTTATGCCCTTGTCATGCCCGTGTGGAGAGCCCATGCAGCTGATGGTCGCCAGACTTCTTCCCCAACGCGACGTAATCGTTTTCAGCAATACCAAGTTTTATTATTGTGCATATGCCTATTATCGTGCCACATGTGCCAAACACAAAGGACTACTGTTAAAATGGCACATGGACCCAATTCAGGCATTGTTATGCAAGAAACCCCAGGGTTAATGATAACGGACCATAAAACGATTAGTCAGCTAGTTTTTGTACAGTTAGACATTGAAGCCACTATTGAAAAATATATAAATATTACAGATATTATTGATACAGACATTAAGATTTGGTATAGAAATCACATAGACAGGACAAAAGAGGTAATGAAGGAAATCCTATCACAGACTGAGAAAACCATAATTAGGCCCCAACCACTGGAATCTCAAATTAGAACTAGGCATAAACGTGCAATTGCCGGGGCTGTTATGGGAGTTATGGCTTTGCTTACTGTGATCGGAACTGTAGTAGGAACCACGATGAACGCTGTCAATAGCGTGTCAGTGAAGGAGGTTAAGAAACGACATGATGAACTACAAGATGCGATGAAAGAAATACGGGAAAGTCTGGTGACCCAACGAGAAAGAACGAAAGAGCTGGTTCAAATCGTCAGAGATACCATTATCATCACCGGAGCACAAAACGAAAGGCTGGATAATTCTATGAAAAGACTTGAGAAAGAGACTCTGGCTAGAAACCTATTTTATAGAATAGTAGATCCTGTGCTATTTATTACTGAAACGTATTTGAGACAACTAGAAACTAACATGAACAATTTAGTAAGGGCACGAATACCTCTATATTTTGTCAATGACCAGTTAGTAAGAAATGCTTTGACAACTATACATGGACAAGAGCTAGAACACACACAGATTAAAGTGGCATTTGAGATGGGATCGGCGATCCCAATGTACATTAATACACAAATGTTACATATTTCATTCCTACTGAACATCCCAATTGTGAAACCAGAAAAAGTTTACCAATTGAAAAAAGTACTCAATGTAGGCATATGGAAAGATGGAACCAAAATAAAAATCAACACACCAGAATTGATAGCATACCAAAACAACAGTGATACATATCTGATCCCAAAATTACAGTCATGTCAAATATTCAAAGATTTCAATTATTTATGTCCTGGAAAACCATTCACCCCAGATAAAGGGGGGAATCTCTGTGCGTTGGGAGAGATGTCAATGAACAATACCTTGTGTGATGTCACAGTGACGCGCACAAAGGAGATAGTGACTGAGGCCATTTTAATAAACAATAAGTGGCTCGTCAGCACCAATGCCCCAAACTTCACAGTCACATACACTAAACATGGCACATTCGTGGTCAAACCCATTCCATACACAACATTTACGACGGTCGTGCCACGAGACATAATAGTGACAATCGGATCAGAAACATTGTTTTATGTATCAAGTGAAAAAGTAGAAGCAGTAATGGAGATGGTAAACACTATTAATACAATAGCCATTCCCATAGATGATGAACTGGATATGATTCTAGACAAAAAGAAATCACATTCAATTCAATTGTTAATAAAGGAAAATAACATATCTATTGCAGAACACAGATTCTCCCAAACTGACAGAGAAATGTTGTCAAATGACTTAAACATCATGACACCCTATTTAACACCGTATATTGTCCTAGGGGGGATGATGGCAGTAGTAATTTGGCTACTATTGATCACTACAGTGGTATTACTCAACAGCATACATATATTGAAATCAATAAACCACAAACCGTCCAAACAGTCTAGACACCTGAACAATTTCGCCATTATTTGATATGCTACAAATGCCCCACATATCAAAAGGGGGGAAGCAGGCGAAAGGCAAAATCACAACAAACCTGAGAATGTCAAAAAGTACACAAATTTTTTTTTCTTTATACGAATTTTCTTTTTATCATGATTTGGCCACTCGTAGAAAAACATACGAAGCGCCCAAAAGGGGGGAAACTGTAGGGTATTTTCATGGGTCTGATACGAGCAGTGCAAACGCCATTTTTACTGAATCATATCACTGCCAGAACTTTGTTATGAATGTCCTGCTTAAACTCACTGCGAGCACTAACTGCAGAAATGCTGAGCACTAATCCCTAACTAAAAAAAATAACCCCGTGGACATTCATACAAAAGAGTACAGTGATCATGAATTCCGGGCTGCATTGTTCATACAGTTGGCAACACGAAAATTGTTACTCCAAGCCGCGTTCAGTTCACAGTCTTCCTTCCGAGAGCATCTAAACACAATAGAGGCGTGTATGTTTCAGCCAATCACAGCGCGAGTCACACACCCGCAGCGGTGACAGGACACAGGAATGAAAAGTTTACTTTTCATGGCGGAAGAAAAATGCAAGTTTTTTCCCCGGCTTCCCCGGACATAACAGTTGCTACTTACAAGCGGCGATTGTTCAGAGACTCCATATCAGCAGAGCTCCCAAAGATGGGGGCAGAGCACTTCTCTCCCACGACAGCTGCAGACACAGGCACGGGCGCTGCCCTGAAGCACGGAGCGGGCTTGGCATGCTGATACACTGATTCTGACAAGCCTGTCAGAGGTCACCGAGCTTTGCCCTGACCGGCGCTACAAGGGCTGGGTCAGGTCTGCAGGCGAGTACACGGGACCGTGTGCTCAACCACCTGACTTCCCAGAGGCCCTGACTCCCCTCGCTCTGTCCTGAACGAGAGAGCAGCCGATCCAACCCTGACCAAACTCCAGAGCGGCCTGCCAGCCAGCTGATGAGCCCAGCTGATGAGCCTCGCTGACGACGAGCCCAGCTGACTATCCTGATAAAGCCAACAGACACTTGCAACCGGCAAGTGGCCAGAGCGCTCCGAGTGCGCGCTCCACCAAAACTCCACAAGGACACATTTAGGTGAGATCTGGTACAAACAAGACTCACAAACACAGTAGTCATAGAAATAATTGTAGCAACACATTACGTAACAAGCTGAGAACAATTCTTCTTCACCGGGCTAATGTTAGTGCAACATTGTAATAACATGCAACTGGGCCCCATGATACTCATGGTCTAACAAAAACCCTGAGCTAGCTCCATATCCCTATTTTTCTTTTTGCTGCTAATGTATATTTATTGTTAGTCATTTGTGTAGTGTTTTTATGAGCCTAATAAAAGTGCCGTAATAAGAGCACATATTTTTCTACAAAAGACTCTGTGATTTTTGTGTACATGTGTAGCCTATATCTAAGGTTTCTATACACTGCTGACACCTGAGCTACTGCTAATCTGACAGGTGGAGGGGACACCCGGACGTGTCAGTTCTAAAGGTGTATAGAAGCGTTCTAAACGTTCTAAATAGAGTGAATTGGGATATAAGAATGGCTACTAAAACTATACCACTGGAGGAATTAATGGGCACTACAGTTTCTGATTTATTTGCATATTCAGGATCTAAAATGGTAGATTTGAACGATTGGATTAACCAACAGTTAGAGGAAGTGGGCAAGTTTCACACGGACACATTGCATAAGCAAGGATATGTTGCCCAAGGCATGATTGATGTTTTTTCAAGAAAGGATAAAAAGGACAAGACAAAAGCCATATGCAGTCTTGCTGGAAAATTATGGTTTGCCCATAGAATGATCTATGATCAGAATAAAACATTGAGGCAAGAATTCACTACATTAAGTGAAAAACTTGCCGGGGTTGAAGAAGAATTGTTGTCTACGCTTACAGAAAAAAATGAAATTGATCAAAAGTGGATGCAGGCGCAACGAAAGTATGCTAGCATGGAGACAGTACCGTGTGAGAGAGAAGAAAATGAAGAAGAGAGTGGGGAAAGCTCTCGTGTACAACAGTTGCAAGAAGAGGTTGAGCATGCAAAGCAAGAACTGAAAAGTTGTCATGAGAGAATGAGTGAGATGAAAACTGTGGAGAATGGACATATTAACTCCATATATGAATTACAGACGCAAATGCATGAGCAACGCAGGCGTAGTGATAATTACCAGCAGAAAATTCAGGAATTAGAAATGCATCAAAAGAAAAATAGGCGACACGGGTCATCAGGATGTGATGCTGGATGTAAAGATAGGATTGCGCAACTCGAATTTGAAAAATCTAAATTAAGTCAGGAGCTGAATAGCTTAAAAGTTGACTTGGTGGAGGCAAAAGATCGATACCGGGGAGCCGGTGATACGATCAAGGATATGAAAGTGGGTATTGAAGATAGAGAGAGCAAAATTGCTCGCTTAGAACGAGAGGTACACCAGTTGAAAAGGCAAAGTGAATTTGATCAGGAAGACATTAGAGTGCTTCAGAATCGGTTAAGTAGTGACAGCTGTAGGATTACTAGCCGTAGGCCATCTTTTAATGAGACTACTAAAATAGCTGACCATTTCCATGCTGAAAGATATGAAGCTAGCATAGCCTCTAGTGAAAATGAGACGTTGCCTAGAAGGAAAATAGAGGGTGATGCCCAGCGTCAGAGTAGGCATGCGTCACCATTCTATATGATCTCCAGCGAAAATGAATCTGAGCCTGAATGGACAGAAGTGCGGAGACGGCGAAAGAAAGATGATAAAAGTGAGCAATGTAAAAAGGAAGGAGGTGCAAATGCTTCCCTTTTTAATGGGAATGCAAAATCGATAAAAACCATCCGCAGTATGTTACCGGTGTATAGCAAAAGTAATAAAAATGCTTCCATTCAGGACCACTTGGCATTGTACCAACGGCTTATGCAAACGCTTAACATGAGTAGTGATGCCGAACTCCGGACATATTTGTCTTGGACGTTTGCAGCCGACTCTCAATCATTCTTTATGGGTGTAGACGGCAAGGACCACAAAAATTGGGCTGAATTTAGAAGTGAAGTGATAAAGCATTTCTCTCCCCACAGAAATTCTCACGAAGCATTACGGTATGCGTTAAATTTAAAGTGTGAGAATAATCAACATCCCCGAGAATATTTACAGCAACTTAAAAACGCTTTTTCACAAGTGCACAAGGAGGTAAATACTGAATCAGCGCAATTTAAGAATGCTTATTTTTATGGCTTACCGAGAAATATTCGAACACAATTGGCGCGTGATTATAATGAGGAACGGTCTATTGAATGGATCTATAAACAGGCTAAAAGTATATTCGATGTTAGTAGAACTGAAGAAAACAATGAAGGTAAAGACAAAGCTAAGTCTAGTAAGATTTGCGAAGTCAGTAGAGAAAAAGAATTACCTTTTGAGGCAGGTAACAGTCCTAATCCTCAGAGAACGAGGGGTGGAGACTATAGAAAAAGTACTGACAAAAAGGAGGGTGTAAACTCTGATGAGGGCAAAAAGACAGGGGCTATTAGTCCTAGGTACCGCGGAAATAATCCCATTCCAAATTTTGTGTATCGGCCCAAAGAGAATCAGACTGAACCCCGAACGAACCCAGAAAGAGAACGAGTTGCAGGTAATGAGATTGAAAGAGGTGAAAAAAGCCAATATAATCCCCAAAACAGAGAAAGAATACAAAATAATGATCAACAGAGAGATTATAGGAGGACAGGTGATCGACCGAATTATCGGTATGATAACCGCAATGACCGGGAATGGCCAGGACAGAGAAATTTTTATAATAATCAAAATCGATCCAGGCGGTGGGATGAGCGTGATCGTTATCCACCCAGGCCTAATAGATTAAATGTGTTAGAAGATCAACTTAGAGATTTGAGTCAAAACGTGCAAAGATTAATTTCCCAAAATGGTACAGCAAGCGCAAGAGTCAATGCCATTAATACGGGAGAATCAGACAGATGCGAGCCCAATCATGATGAACAATGACTCTCCGAACGCTTAGTTAAGAAAAATGGATATGTACAGGAAGGGCGGTATATACGGTATCGCATTCCTGTAATTAATCCTAAAAAAGAACAAGATGAGAAAAAAGAGGAAAAAACGAAAAGTCCAATTTGTGATTTAAGTGACAAAGGAACACAAATTTGTACAGTGCAGGAAGAAACTGCTGAAACACAGGTTCCTGAAAGAGAAACAGTCCCATTAAAAGGCAAGAAAATCCAGGAGAAAGTGATTAATATAATGAAAAAGGAGATGGTAAAACATTCTCATTTTGTGTGCGAATTAAGGGAAGAGAATGACCGATATTATGCCCCTGTTACATTGCATGAACGATGGAATGTAGAAGCTTTGCTAGATTCTGGGTCTGAAGCAACATTAATCTCCAAAAAGATTTTTGAGTTTATAAACCGAGATAAAAATAAAGAAGAAATCGGTCAGATGATTGCATCTACAGGAAACTTACATAATGTAAATGGTGAGAATGTTCCCATTGTAGGAATTGCCGAGGTTGAAATCAGGTTAGGAAAACATTGCATGCAACATCCCATGGTGGTTGTAGATTTAAATTCTGTTGATGTACTCTTAGGAGGTGATATTTTGAGTCGATTATCGCCCCTCATAGACTACTTCAATGGGATTCTCTGGGCCCAAGTTAAACGACCTATACCTGCAAAGAAAGCAATTGTGAAAAATAAAAATAATGGCAGGGTCCATATAGTAGAAAGACACACTGATGAGGTTGAAATACATTTTAGAAATTCACAGAATCCTGAAGTAACTATAATCACCAAACAGGGTAAAAATTTACAGGAACAGAACGAATCTGCGGCGCTGCAATCCACTGTATTATTGGATGCAAGTCGGAAATGGAAATCGCAGATAGAAGAGAATTGCTTGAGATTTTCTGCAGAGGTTAAAAAGAATAAGAAATCAAAGATTGAGACTTTTACTCCAATTAAAGTGTTGGTAAAAATGGAAAAAGTCTGTGACGACTGGCATTTTCCTGTACGTGTTGCAGGCGAGTCCAACCCTTTTCAAGCCAAATTGGATTTGAACCGAGAAAGGTCATATATTAGTGAAAATTTAGTGGAAAAATTGCAGAGATATGGTAACATAATTGAAGTAAATAAAGCCAGAAATAATTTTAATGATCCAACAATGCAAATTATGGGGCGAACTATGATGGAGGTCGACATTGGTGGAAAGAAAATGCGACACAATATGAATATTGTTAGGGAAGATGTTGATCTTTGTATTGCTAATGATATACTACACCGATTAGTAGCCTTTGTTGATATTATCAACGGTGAGCTATGGTCCCGGTTGGGTGGACATCCCATCGATTTTATGGATGCAAAAATGGCAGCACAAAGTGACCAAATTTTACCCTATGCAGTAGAATTGGTAGCTAAGCATGACATAGAAATTCCCAGAGGTACTCGACAGGAGACAGTGCTGTTGAAAGTCAGGGAGAAACAACGGTGTACAGGGTCTCTTGATGTATATGTACATGTAAGCCAACAGTGGAAGATGCAAGGATTAGATTCAAAGTATGTTACACTTGTAAACTTACAAAATGACACATGTAAAATTCTGGTAGACAATCAGAGTGATGAGTCCATATACATTCACAAAGGGATGAAAATAGGTGATGCCATATCGGATACATTTCACAGCACTGATCTGGTCAATACCATATTGGGCGCTGTGGAATGTATGATTGATGATTGATGAGGAATCCCAAGTGGTGAATGAATCTATGTGGTCACAGCCAGAAGGGATGTTCCAGGTTCATTCTATTTATCCAGAAATACCATCAGAGGAAATTCAGGTGCAGCACAGACAGGAAGGGGATACCATTGTATTTTCAGTACAAGAATCTGAAAAAGAGTATTGTTGTCATGCCACCAGTAAGGATCTGACCCAACAATTAGAAGAGCAATATGAATTAGCTACACCTGAGATATTTCCTGGATTTACTAAATTAATTGAAGACCAAATTGCAAGAGCCGATGGGTGTGCAAATGAATCAGAAAAAGCAGATTTAAGAAAAATGTTCATTGAACATCAGGATGTGTTTGCTAAAGACTCATATGATTGTGGGGGTACACATCTGCATGTAATGAGAATACCCACAGATCCAAATTTACCTCCCGTGTTTCAACGTCAGTATAGATTGCCAATGGCATCTATAGAGGATTTATCAGAAATTATTAAAAATTTAGAAGAGAGAAAAATTATCAGAAAGGTGCACAGTTCGTTTAACACCCCAATTTTGGCCGTCCTTAAAGCTAATGGAACTTGGAGGCTCTGCGCGGACCTCCGAGAGTTAAACAAGAGGGTACATCAGTCCCGATGGCCAGTACCTTATATTGATCAGGAGTTAGTACGAATGCAAGGTGCCAAAATATACACAGCACTCGATTTAACTAGTGGTTATTGGATTGTACCGGTAGCCAAGGAAGACCAGTACAAGCTTGCGTTCACGTTTGAGGGAAAATCGTACTGTTGGCAACGATCCCCGTTTGGGTTCGTTAACAGTGGAAGCGAATTTAATATATTCATTACTAAGGCGTTACCTGATGCACCTGAACGAGGTACAATAACTTATGTCGATGATGTGTTAATTAAAAGTGAAAACTTTCAGAAGCATTTGGATGAAATAAAACATGTATTAACACAGTTAAAAGATGCCGGGGCCAAGGTATCATTACAGAAAGCGCAGTGGTGTAGAACCAAAGTTAATTTTCTAGGACACGAAGTGACTCCTGAAGGAATAAATATACAAAAGAAAAAAATCGAGGCTATATTGAAGTTAAAAGAACCCAGATGTATTAAAGACGTTAGGAGCATACTGGGATTGGCCAATTATAGTCGAAAGTTTATTGAAAACTATTCAGAAATAATTCAACCATTATTAAGGTTATTAAAGAAAAATAATAAATGGGAATGGACTGATGAACATCGAGAAACAGTAAAAACATTGAAGGAGAAGCTGATAAATGCACCTTGTTTAGCATATCCTAGACAGGATAAAGAATTTTTCTTGGAAGTAGGGCACACTGATAGATGCTTATCAGCTGTGTTGTACCAAAAAGAAGATGGTAATCCCAAGGTAATATCATATGCCAGCAAAACATTGTCTGAAGTAGAGATTAAGTTTAA
>JAVSBX010536723.1:0-11057 GCA_033119125.1 Desmognathus anicetus
AACCGGTTGCCAATGTTCATGCCCCGCGCCTTCAAGCGGCTTTTCATGCTAGGCAACCGGACAAACCCAAACCTGTGCGGGGGACCCCTAGAGGGGGGGGTACTGTTAGGAATCCGTTACATGTGCCCCCCAAGTTGCACCCAAGACCCCCCAAAATACCTCCAAGACCTCCACCCCCACGGGGCCGGCGTCTCCGGCACCCGTGGTCCTTTCAGCAACGGCACAGCATACGTCCTAGACTGTGGTGAATTGTGCACGCCGGTAGCCGGTTACGGCAGCCGTGGCGTTGTTTACCTAGTACCAAGATGGCCGCTCGACATTAGTCCTTCGTTTGTTTCTTTGAATCTTGCCATGCATTGTTAGTCCTGTATCAAGATGGCCGCCCGTGAATCTCCCGAACCTGTAGTCCTTCTTCCATGTTTTGCTCTCGCCCAGTCGTGTGTTCCGGTGAGCTTCCTTATAAGGAAGACGCCGGCGCTAGCACTTCGCTTGCGAACAACAAGCGGACCTCGTGTGACTCGTGCTGATTCCTGTGCTCCTGTGCTCCTGTTTTGCGATAAGTGACCCGGCCTGTTCCCTGACCCTGCTTCTGTCTGCTCCCTTGTATAATATTGCTCGTACTGGTTTTGACCCTTCTGCCTGTGCTCCTGATTATTCTCTGCCTGTGCCCTTTTGTACTTTTGCTGCCCGGTTGTGCTTTGACCTCTGCCTGTCTCCTGGATTGAGTTGTTTATTCCCCAGTCCTTGTATTGATCTCCTGGCTTTGACCCTTAGCTTGTTCTGACCTTGTTGTGCTTGGCGTAGTAGACACTAAGACGCCTTGTGTAGTTGCTTGTTTACTAGTAACTTAGGGACAGCTTAGTCCCCTGAAGTCCTGCACGTGAGGAGGCACGCGTGTGTTAGAACGCGTACTCTATTTCCTCTTCTTTACGTGCTGCCATCGTCTGGACTTCACATCCCTGCACCCGGTATAGCGCTACTAGGGGGTATAACATTGGTGAGCGTACATCATTTGCTACAGTCTAGTTACAGGACATACATAGTATCCACCAGCCTTCCCCTGCTAACTTGTTCTACCCCTGTTCTTCTGTCTTACAGGTGCAGTGCCACAAGAGAAACACCACAGGGCCTTGTGGGCCCCCTTTTTCACCCTTCTGACTGTGTATGTATCATACCTACACAGCAGAGGGAAGAGCAAGGGAAGCCTCTGCTCGTCGCCGTGAAGAGAAGTGCTTGAAAGTCCAACAGATTGTTCGCAAGCCATCTTCCACGGCGATGAGTGAGGTTAAACCCGACATTAGTGTTGAGTGGGGTCCTAAACTAGATGCAGAGTTTGCTCTAGTCCACCAGACCCTAAGTCAATTGGGAAAAGATATAGGAGGACTTAAAAAGGTACAACAGACTATGGCTACTCGAGTACAGGTCTTAGAAGCCGAGGGCCCAGATGCTGGTGTTACAGCAGCCCCCTCAACCTCAGAAAAACCACCTCCTACAGTACCCGATAGACCTCACTTTACACATGTACTTCCTAACCCCCCCATGCCTCAGAAATTCAAGGGAGATAGCAGAGACTATAGGAACTTCTTGACCCAGTGTAAACTTCATTTTTTAAATAAACCTAATGTGTATCATTCAGACAGCAGCAAGGTACTATTCATTTTGATGAATTTGGAAGGGAATGCACTAAAATGGGCTACCCCCTTCATTAATGACAACCATAGCATGTTGAGAAACTATGATGAGTTTATACTTCTTCTTTCAAACATGTTTGAATGTCAACAAGAAGAAGACATTCGCCAAAACGAATTACTTGATTATAAGCAAGGCAACCGAGAGACTCAGGAATATGTCACCCATTTCCAACTGTTAGCCTCTACAACCACCTGGCCAGATTCAGTGCTCATTAAACTGTTTTATAAGGGACTAAAAGAGGAAATTAAAGATATGTTAGCCAACATGGTCACGTTGCCCCGAGTATTTTCAGAATACATAACCCTGACAATACAACTAGATCAGAGATTACGTGAAAGAAGAAAGGAAAGGAGACGATTTGAGGGTTACCGTCCTTTACAAAGGTACACACCTCCTCCTACTAGAGAACCTGATACTAGCGAGCCCATGCAACTTGGTGGAGTTAGAGGGCCTCTCTCTATGCGAGAGAAAGAGAGAAGGCGGCGAGAAGGTCTGTGCTTCTACTGCGGAGACCCAAGACACGCAATCAACCAGTGCCCACTGATTTCGGGAAACGCCAACGCCCGGTAGTCTCTAGAGGAGGACTTCCGGGCAAAGGTCAGACAAATACTCCTCGCCTACTAGGTACCATTTTTGGTGATGCCCCCTCAGCTCCGCATTTATATCTGGATATTATTATCCATATCCCAGGAAAGGAGGCCCTCCATACTAAAGCCCTCTTAGATTGTGGGGCCAATGGTAATTATATTGACCATGGGTTTCAGAATCTACACCAGATTCCCATAAGGAAAAGAAGTAAACCCGAACAAGCCATGACAGTCGATGACTCAATGTTAAAGTCCAGACAGATAGAGGAGAATACCATCCCTCTTACTGTAACCTTCCAAGGTGTCGAGAAGGAAGAACAATTTGACGTGATACAGGTGCCTTCCTTTAAAGTAATACTGGGCATGCCCTGGTTAATTAAATGGAACCCAGCCATTGACTGGAGGACCAGAACACTTGAGGTAGAGACAACAGGAATGAGATATGTTAACGCCATCACGGACAGATACCCTGACTTAGTCACGGTTTTCGATAAAAAGGAGGCCGATATCCTTCCACCTCATAGGGAGTATGACTGCCGGATCGATCTCATGCCAAACACCAGTGTTCCCCATGGCAGAATCTACGCCCTTTCCCCTAAGGAGGATAACATATTGAAGGAGTACATAAGAACGAATCTAGAGAAAGGGTTCATTAGACCTTCCTCTTCTCCTGCAGGAGCCCCGTTATTTTTTGTGTCCAAAAAGGACACGGATGAGTTGAGGCCGTGCATAGACTTCCGCCTCTTGAACCTAATTACAGTTAAGAACAGGTACCCTTTACCGTTAATACCAGTTCTTCTTGACCAAATCCAAGACGCCTCTATTTTCTCCAAGATCGACCTCCGCGGTGCCTATAACCTAGTAAGAATGAGAGAGGGTGATGAATGGAAGACAGCGTTCCGAACTGCCCACGGACATTACGAGTACCTGGTAATGCCGTTTGGGTTGTGTAACGCTCCCGCGTGTTTTCAATACTTTGTAAACGATGTGTTCCAGGATATTCTCAACACCTTTATGGTGATATACCTTGACGACATTCTGATATTTTCACAAAACGAAGATGATCATGTTAGGCATGTTAGAATGGTCCTTGAAAAATTACTACGATACCGCCTATATGCCAAAGAATCCAAGTGTTTGTTTTTCCAACAACAAGTCCCCTTTTTAGGATTTTTGATTTCACACCAGGGTAGGGAAATGGATCCCGTCAAGATTCAGGCCATTGTCCAATGGGAAGCTCCACAAAACACAAAAGATGTCCAGAGGTTTTTAGGCTTCGCCAATTTCTACAGACAGTACATTCCAGCATATTCAGATATCGTCCTCCCCTTGACACGAGCACTTAAAAAGAAAGGGTTTCTCTGGGGTGATGAGCAACAAGGAGCATTTGAAACACTAAAGACAGAATTTACCAAAGCCCCCGTCTTAATACATCCAGACTTCACCAAACCTTTTATTGTTGAGGCAGACGCATCCTCCAATGCAATAGGTGCAGTTCTCTCCCAGAAAGACACACTACAAGAAACACACCCAGTGGCCTATTACTCCAGGAAACTTAACCCAGCCGAGAGAAACTATACCATATATGAGAAGGAATTGCTGGCTATCAAGGAAGCACTAAAACAGTGGAGGCATTATCTAGAGGGAACTGGGAATCCCATTACCATTTACACTGATCATAAGAATCTCGAGTTCCTTAAGAACCTTACATGTCAGAACGGAAGACAAGCCCGTTGGTCGCTATTCTTCTCCCGATTTGATTATACAATCACGTACAAACCAGGATCTTGTAATGCCAGGGCGGATGCCCTATCTAGATGTTATCCTGAGGAGGAAAAGGTAGAAACCCTCCCTACACCTATACTTGCCCCTCAACGTATCATTGGTGCTACTGTGGCAGTATTATCATCCTTTTTGCAAGAGGTACGAGATAGCTACTCGTTGGAAGCTAAGAAACGTTTTTTAGTCACTGGAACTTTGCATAAAGAAATTGATGGTCTCTTGTTCCATGGTTCCCGGCTGTGGGTGCCGAATACGTCACAACAAATTGAATTAATGCAGTGGTGCCATGATTCTCCATTGGCAGGTCACCCTGGCCCAGTTAAGACGATGGAGTTACTGTCCAGATATGTGTGGTGGGCAAAGATGAAGAAAACTGTGGATGAATATGTGCAATTGTGTCCCGTTTGTGCAAAGGTTAAAGCTAGTCATTTGATGCCACAGGGATTATTGCAGCCTTTGAAAGTACCAGATGGACCATGGAAAAATATCGCTATGGATTTTATAACTAATCTTCCATGTAGTAAAGGTCATTCGGTGGTACTGGTAGTCACGGATCTTTTTACGAAAATGGCACATTTCATTGGCCTGACTGGGTTACCTACGGCAAAGGTTTTGGCTATGGTGTTTATAAGTTATATTGTGAGACTACATGGAATACCCGATATGATTGTGAGTGATAGAGGATCCCAATTTATTGCAAAGTTTTGGAGGGAGTTTAATGAACATTTGGGTACCAAACTTGTGTTCTCTTCGGGGTATCATCCCCAGACTGATGGCTCTACTAAGAGGTGTAATCAAACACTTGAGCAATATTTGAGAGTCTTTTGAATTGGTCAAAGGAATTGGTTTCCCGCGTTACCATTGGTAGAGTTTCTATATAATAACTCATATCACTCTGCTGTAAAGACCACCCCTTTTTGTGCGCTAATGGGATATCACCCCAGGTTCCTCCCCTCTAGATTTCCTAATGCCTCCCTCGTACCCGAAGTATCAGTCTTCCTCAAGACCTTCTCATCTAGGGTACGTGTTCTTACTTCCTTACTATTGGCCTCTAAGGCAGCCATGAAAGAACAGGCAGACAAACATAGGAGGGATGCACCTCCTTTCCAACCAGGGGGTCGTGTTTGGTTATCTACAAGAAACATTCGCTTCAAGGGAACTCCCTGTCCTAAATTATCTCCTCGTTACATTGGTCCCTACGTAATAGAATCTGTTTTGTCCCCTCTTGTCCTTAGGTTAAAATTACCTGTTTCTATGAGATGTCACCCTGTGTTCCATGTCTCGCAAGTTAAAGCCTGTGCCCCTGACACTCGTCCTGATACTGGAGCTACTCAACCCCAACCAGATACCCAGGGAGAATACCAAGTTGCCAAGATATTAGACTCCCGTATCGTTCGTGGAAAATTGCAGTACTTAATTGATTGGGTTGGTTATGGTCCAGAAGACAGGTCTTGGGAACCGGTTGCCAATGTTCATGCCCCGCGCCTTCAAGCGGCTTTTCATGCTAGGCAACAAGATAAACCCAAACCTGTGGGGGGGGCCCCTAGAGGGGGGGTACTGTTAGGAATCCATTACCTGTGCCCCCCAAGTTGCGCCCAAGAACCCCCACACCTCTCCCAAGACCTTCAATTCCACGGGGCCGGCGTCTCCGGCACCCGTGGTCCTTCCAGCAGCGATGTAGCATACGCCCTAGACTGTGGTGATGGATGCACGCCGGTAGCCGGTTACGGCAGCCGCTGCGTGGTTTCCCGACTACTAAGATGGCCGCTCGACAAATAGTCCTTCGTTTGTGTCCTTGATCTTTCATTGCATTGTTGGCCTGTACCAAGATGGCCGCCCGTGAGTTCCCCAAACCGTTAGTCCCTTTTCTATGTTGCTCTCAAACCAACCATGTGTTTACCGGTGAGCTTCCTTATAAGGAAGACGCCGGCGCCAATACTTCGCTTGCGAACAACAAGCGGACCTCGTGTGACTCGTGCTGATTCCTGTGCTCCTGTGCTTCTGTGATTTGCGATAAGTGACCCGGCCTGTTCCTTGACCATTCTTCTGTCTCCTCCCGTGTATTGTTTGATTGTGCTGATATTTGACCACTTGCCTGTTTACTGGATATTCTCTGCTTACGCCCTTCTGTACCTTTACTGCCCGGTTGTGTTCTGACTTCTGCCTGTTTACTGGATTGAGTTGTCTAATCCCTAGTCTTGTTCTGGATCTCCTGGTTGTGACCATAGCCTGTTCTGACCTTGTTGTGCTTAGCGTGAATACTCTCTGTGTACTGGTTTCCTTCTAGTACTTAGGGACAGTTATTCTCCTTAAAAGTCCTGCACGTCAAGAGGCACGCGTGTGTTAGAACGCGTTCACCATTTCCTCTTCTGAACGTGCTCCCACCAACTGGACTTTACAATTCCTGCACCCGGTATAACGCTACTAGGGGGTAATATATTGGTGAGCGTGTATCCTTTGCTACAGTCTAAATAATAGAGCATTCACAGGATTCACCACTCTTCCCCTACTAACTAGTTCTACCCCTGCCCTTCTGTTTTACAGGTGCAGTGCCACAAGAGAAAACATCACAGGGCCTTGTGGGCCCCCTTTTTCATCCTGCTGACTGTGTATGTATCACACATTCACAGCAGAGGGAAGAGCAAGGGAAGCCTCTGCTCGTCGCCGCGAAGAGAAGTGCTTGAAAGTCCAACAGATTGTTCGCAAGCCATCTTCCGCGGCGATGAGTGAGGTTAAGCCCGACATTAGTGTAGAGTGGGGTCCTAAATTAGATGCTGAGTTTGCTCGAGTCCACCAGACCTTAAGTCAATTGGGAAAAGATATAGGAGGGCTTAAGAAAGTACAACAGACTATGGCTACTCGAGTACAGGACTTAGAAAAGGAGGGCCCAGATGCGGGTAGAGCAGCAGCCTCCTCAACTACTGCCACACCTCCTCCTCCTATAGTTCCCGATAGGACCCACTTTACTCATGTACTTCCAAACCCCCCCATGCCTCAGAAGTTTAAGGGAGATAGCAGAGACTATAAAAACTTCTTGACCCAGTGCAAACTTCATTTTTTAAATAAACCTAAGGTGTATGATACAGATAGCAGTAAGGTACTATTTATTTTGATGAATTTGGAAGGGAATGCACTAAAATGGGCTACCCCCTTCATTAACAGTGACCATAGTATGTTGAGAGATTATGATGAGTTTACACAGCTTTTTTCAAACATGTTTGAATGTCAACAAGAAGAAGACATTCGCCAGAACGAACTACTTGAATATAAACAAGGCAACCGAGAGACCCAGGAATATGTCACACATTTCCAACTGTTAGCCTCTACTACTACCTGGCCAGATTCAGTCCTCATTAAACTGTTTTACAAGGGGCTAAAGGAGGAGATTAAAGATATGTTAGCCAATATGGTCACATTACCCCGAGTATTCTCAGAATACATAACCCTGACTATACAGTTAGACCAGAGATTGCGGGAGAGGAGGAAGGAAAGAAGACGGTTTGAAGGTTACCGTCCATTACAAAGGTACACCCCACCTCCCGGTCGAGAACCTGACACTAGTGAACCCATGCAACTCGGAGGGGTTAGGGGACCTCTCTCTAGTAAAGAGAAAGAGAGAAGGCGACGAGAAGGACTGTGTTTTTACTGCGGTGATCCAAGACACGCAATCTACCAATGCCCACTGATTTCGGGAAACGCCAACGCCCGGTAGTCTCTAGAGGAGGACTTCCGGGCCCAGCGCAGTCAAATACTCCTCGCCTTTTAGGCACCATTGTGGGGGATGCCCCTTCAGCTCCACATTTATATTTGGATATTGTTATCCACATCCCAGGGAAGAAAGATCTCCATACCAAAGCCCTTTTAGATTGTGGGGCCAATGGTAATTATATTGACCATGGTTTTCAGAAACACCATCAGATACCCATCAGAAAAAGGAATAAACCAGAACAGGCAATGACAGTTGATGACTCTATGCTAAAGTCAGGACAAATAGAGGAGAACACCATCCCTCTTACTATAACCTTCCAAGGCGTGGAGAAGGAAGAACAATTTGACGTTATACAGGCACCTTCCTTTAAGGTAATACTGGGCATGCCTTGGCTCATGAAATGGAACCCAGCCATTAACTGGAGAACTAGAACCCTCGAGATAGAGACAACAGACGCAAGATATATTAACGCCATAACGGACAGATACCCTGACTTAATCACGGTATTTGATAAAAAAGAGGCCGATATCCTTCCCCCTCATAGGGAGTATGACTGCCGGATCGACCTTCTACCAAATACCAGTGTTCCCTATGGCCGAATCTATGCACTCTCCCCTAAGGAGGATACAATATTGAAAGAATACATAAAGTCAAATCTGGAGAAAGGGTTCATTCGACCTTCCACTTCCCCTGCGGGAGCCCCGTTGTTTTTCGTGTCCAAGAAGGACACGGATGAATTAAGGCCGTGCATAGACTTCCGCCTTCTGAACCTAATAACAGTTAAGAACCGATACCCTTTACCTCTCATACCAGTACTCCTTGACCAGATTCAAAGCGCCTCCATCTTCTCTAAAATTGACCTCCGCGGTGCCTACAATCTGGTTAGAATGAGGGAGGGGGACGAATGGAAGACCGCGTTCAGAACTGCTCATGGACATTACGAGTACTTGGTCATGCCCTTTGGGTTGTGTAACGCTCCCGCGTGTTTTCAATATTTTGTTAATGATGTGTTCCATGATATTCTTAACACCTTTATGGTAATATACTTGGACGACATTTTAATCTTCTCTCAAAACGAAGAGGAGCATGTTAAACATGTTAGAAGGGTCCTTGAAAGACTACTACAATACCACCTGTATGCTAAAGAATCTAAGTGTTTATTTTTCCAGCATCAAGTCCCTTTCCTCGGTTTTTTGATTTCGCACCAGGGTCGGGAAATGGACCCTGTCAAGATACAGGCTATAGTACAATGGAAAGCCCCACAAAACACAAAAGATGTCCAGAGGTTTTTAGGCTTCGCCAACTTTTACAGGCAGTATATCCCCGCATATTCTGAGATTGTCCTTCCCCTGACACGAGCACTTAAAAAGAAAGGGTTTCTCTGGGGTGATGAGCAACAGGGAGCATTTGAAATACTAAAAAAGGAATTTACTAAAGCCCCCGTCTTGATACATCCAGACTTCACCAAACCTTTTATTGTTGAAGCAGACGCATCCTCTAATGCTATAGGTGCAGTTCTCTCCCAGAAAGACACCCTACAAGAGCCTCATCCAGTGGCCTATTACTCCAGGAAACTCAACCCAGCGGAAAGGAACTATACCATATATGAGAAGGAATTACTGGCTATCAAGGAAGCACTGAAACAGTGGAGGCATTATCTAGAGGGAACTGGGAATCCCATTACCATTTACACTGATCATAAGAACCTCGAGTTCCTTAAGAACCTTACATGTCAGAACGGTAGACAAGCCCGTTGGTCACTATTCTTCTCCCGATTCGATTATACAATTACGTATAAACCAGGATCTTGTAATGCGAGGGCGGATGCCCTATCTAGATGTTATCCCGAGGAAGAAAAGGTTGAAACACTCCCTACTCCTATACTTGCCCCTCAACGTATCATTGGGGCTACTGTGGCTGTATTATCCTCCTTTCTGCAAGAGGTAAGAGATAGTTACTCGCTGGAAGCCAAAAAACATTTCTTAGTTAAGGGGCCGTTGCATAAAGAAATAGATGGTCTTTTGTTTCATGGTTCGCGGCTTTGGGTGCCGAATGCTTCCCAACAGATTGAATTAATGCAGTGGTGCCACGACTCTCCATTGGCAGGTCACCCTGGCCCGGTTAAGACTATGGAGTTACTTTCCCGATATGTGTGGTGGGAAAGGATGAAGAAAATAGTGGAAGAATATGTGCAATTGTGTCCAGTGTGCGCTAAAGCTAAAGCTAGCCATTTAATGCCACAAGGCTTATTGCAGCCCTTGCAAGTACCTGATGGACCATGGAGAAACATCTCTATGGATTTTATAACTAATCTTCCCTGTAGTAAAGGTCATTCGGTGGTACTAGTTGTCACGGATCTATTCACAAAAATGGCGCATTTCATAGGTCTGACTGGATTACCTACGGCAAAGGTATTGGCTATAGTGTTTATAAGTTATATTGTGAGATTACATGGGATACCCGATATGATTGTGAGTGATAGAGGTTCCCAATTTATTGCAAAGTTTTGGAAAGAGTTTAACGACCAATTGGGTACCAAACTTGTGTTCTCTTCGGGGTATCATCCCCAGACTGATGGCTCTACTGAGCGGTGCAACCAAACACTTGAGCAGTATTTGAGAGTTTTTTGCATGCAGGATGAAAAGAATTGGTTTCCTGCGTTACCGTTGGTAGAATTTCTGTACAATAACTCATATCATTCTGCTGTAAAGACTACCCCCTTTTGTGCACTAATGGGATATCACCCCAGGTTCCTCCCCTCTAGATTTCCTAATGCCTCCCTCGTACCCGAAGTTTCAGTCTTCCTCAAGACCTTCTCATCTAGGGTACGTGTTCTTACTTCCTTGCTATTGGCCTCTAAAGCAGCCATGAAGGAACAGGCAGACAAGCATAGGAGGGATGCACCTGCTTTTCAACCAGGGGGTCGTGTTTGGTTGTCCACGAGAAACATTCGCTTTAAAGGAACGCACTGTCCTAAATTGTCTCCTCGTTTCATTGGTCCCTATGTAATAGAATCCGTTCTGTCTCCTCTAGTCCTTAGATTGAAATTGCCTGCTTCCATGAAATGTCACCCTGTGTTCCATGTCTCGCAAGTTAAAGCCTGTGCCCCAGACACTCGTCCTGATACTGGAGCTACCCAACCCCAACCAGACACCCAGGGAGAATACCAGGTCGCCAAGATATTAGACTCCCGTCTTGTTCGTGGAAAACTGCAGTACTTAATTGATTGGGTTGGTTATGGTCCAGAAGACAGGTCTTGGGAACCGGTTGCCAATGTTCATGCCCCG
>JAVSBX010537823.1:0-11031 GCA_033119125.1 Desmognathus anicetus
TAAGTGATGAATCAAACGAAACTCCCCTGGACTCTTCTTGGGCACAATACCCAGAGGCGACACAATAAGATCTCTCAGCGGGGGGGCAACAAAGGGTCCCGCCATCCTGCCCTCTGATACCTCTTTTTCTAACTTCAATCGAACTACCTCTGGCATCTGTTTGACTGATTTCAAGTTATCAGCCCATCTGCTCTCTCTTGGGCCTGCATATGGAATGTGAAAACCTACCCTGAAACCTTCTATCAAACGCTTCGCCTCCCATCTGTTTGGGTAATTAAAAAGCGCTTCCTTCAAGATTGCCCATTTAACTGGTGTAACCCCCTTTTCCCCCACGTCCACCTCTCTTACCTGCCTCCCCGGACCCTCTGGTCCCGCCCCAACATTGTGTGACAGGGTGTGGACCCCCACAGGCTTTACACTTGTGCTCATACCAGCAGCCTTGCCTGTTGCAAAACCCCCTGTTAAAATTCCAGCACAGCCCCCCTTGTGAACTGCTTGCCCCTCTGCCTCCCCCCCCCCCCGTCTGGCCAAAATTTCCTCTGCCTGGTCGAGAGCCCACTCCGAGAGTGGGCCTGCCGCGAAAGGGAGTGAAGGGCAAAACATGTCCACTCGCTGTGTGCGTCGCTGCACTAGGCCGTGCCATGACCGTTAGCCATAGGTCCTCATCCAATTGGCCCCAAGCTAACTCCGTATCTTCAGACATCCTCGCTCTAAATTCTTCGTCATACTTAAGCCACGACAAACCCCCAAAATTTGTCTGCGCTCCCCTGATTATATCCATGTACTTGAATAAAGACACCGCCCTCTCTGGATATTTCTCACAATACACGCTGGCTAATATGCTAAACGCGGAAATCCAGTTTTCAATATTCTCTGCCACATATGGCCGTCTAGCCAGTTCCCTTTCTTCTTCTTTCGACCCTTCCTTCGCCCGAATTTCCCTATGTAATAGTTTAAAGATTTCCACATATTCACCTTCCCAAATTTTTTCCTTCGTGGCTTTCATCAGGTGCGCCCCTAGTTGCTTTCCCCTGCCCATATATGGCAGCTTTTTCTTTTTCCCCTTTTCCTCGCAGTTCTCAGACTGCGTCGTGCCTTGCACCGCTGGAGTTCCAGCTAATGTATTTCCGGCATCGGCCAGCCCCTTATTAATGGCCAACACCGCCACCTCCGTGGCTCCAATTTCAATCGCAGTCGCCAGCTGACCCCCCGTGGCAACTACCATATTTGTCATCAACCCTTCAGGGGTAGGACTTGCCAGGTTGCCCACTGCTGACCGTCCAGACCCCAATCTTCCACTCTCGTCCCCCCTCCCTAGCCCCCCCTCGCTCTGATCTCTTATAATCCCGCCAGACTCCTGGCTCAGTGTATTGAGGTTGACCCCTCTGATATTTTTGTCTTTTCTGACTTTGTTCTCACCCAACACTTTCTCCACAGCCCTCATACTCTCCCCCATCACTTTTTGCAATCTAACCGTCTGATCATCCATCATCTGTTTCCAGTGATTATCCTTATTTCTTTGCGACATTAACATCTCGTTATAATTCACAGCCAACCGTTTCTCCAGTTTACCTTCTAACCTTTGATTACTCTCTGCTAACAAATTCTTCCACACATTCATCATTATCTGCTCACCTGCCACACCGTTGTCGTCCTCTTCTCGGTTACTTCGCAGTGAAAAGATGGGACTGTCAGGCGGCCCGCTACGGCTCGGCTGTGCCTGTTGGCCTCTGGGCGCCTCCATCCCCTCGCTCTTGTCTCCTTCTCTGAAATGGAAATACATCTGTATCACCACGCGCCCTACTTTCCAGGGCTTCACCCTGTCCTTGCCCGTACCATCCCGTTTCCTCCTGCAAGTTAGAGTGCCCCTGAACACCTTCTACTAGACCTGCCTCTACTTCTCCTTCGTCACTGTCAGACTCCTCTCCCCCACCTGTTGCCCCAGCAACTTCTCTTCTGCTCCTCTTAATAGGCCAGGTACCCATTTCTTCCTCACTCTCGGATACCAACTCTCCTTCTTCTAACAGGGGTTCTCTATCCCTCTCATCGCTTTCTCTGACTGGCACCACCGCACCAACCCCATGGTTATCCTTGCTGCCTGTGTTTTTTGAAGCTGGACCTTTCCCTTTTTCACCGCCTCTTCCTTTACTTCCTTTCCCTTTCTCCGCAGCCTTTCCTTTTTTCCCTAACTCCGTTGGCCTGCTAGGTGAAGAACTGCACGACACAATGGCCGCCGCTACCCCCGCGGATGCTCTGCGCGCTGGCCTGACGCTCCTAGAGCTGGGCCCCACAGGTTCTGGCGCCAATAAATCACCCCTCCCAGCCGCCCTTATCGCTGCTAATGCCTCTGCAACTATGTCTTCGTTAGGATCCCCCATCACTTATCTTTAATTGCTCCTTTGTGCTTCTTAATATCAGTGTTCTTCTTTGTACTGGCTTTTATGTCTTTTCTGGTTCGGTGCACCAGGGCTTTGTAGCCCGCAAGGTGAAGCTGCTGCGATGCGTGTCCTCCTTTGAGACGCTCCTATTCCTTCGAGTGGTGCCTTTAGCACCTCGCCTGGGGTTGCCCGCTTGACAAGCCCGTGATACAGTTCATTCAATGTGTGGGGGGTAATAGCCGACAAGCAAAGTGCTGGAGAGGCTGGTAAATACCTGCCTCGCTAAAGTTCAATGTGGCAGGGGCCAGTCGGTTGGTTCCCTCTGTTGAAGCCGTCCCACTATGCTGGTATACCAATCTGAGACAGCGAAGTGTAGGCCGCTGGATGCCTAGCTGTGCCTGGGAGGGGAGAGACTCCTGGGGCACCTGACTGGAATAATGTAGGCCGTAGAATACCTAACTGTGCCTGGGAGGGACGAAGCTCCTGGGGCACTAATGATCCTGGGGCCCACCAAAACCCACACTGCCCCAGCGAGAAGTAAGCACAGCCAAGGGCCCAGAGAGAGATGGGGGGAGTGGAGAAGGCCTGGGGGTGACCGAGGCTAGGCCTCACCCGTCCAGCGCCTGGGGAGGCGCCCCTGCCAAGCTACACTCACCCACACGCCCCACTCGACCTCACCCGGCCCGGCCGCTCACTCTAGTGGGGGGGGGGCGGAGAGGGCCTCCTTCTATGCGCCGAGACTCTGTGCGTGGGCGCCGGCGGCCTAGTCTGCCTCACGCACGTGTTGTCCGGCGCAGACCTAGAGCTGCGTGCGCTGGTGTCGGCCTCTCGTACAGCCGCCGCACCGCCTGCGTCGCTCCCGTGGTACTGGGAGCTAGCGGTAATGGCCGCTCAACAATGCGGGGGGGTTCACCGCCTGTGGCCCGGGCTCTCTGTGTAAAGCGGAGCCTCAGCGTGCTCCTCCTTCGCTGAGTGTCCCGACGGAAGTGACGCGCTCGTCCCCTGCGCGTGACGTACACGCGCAGGGGAGGAGACAGCGTCGTCCCGTCGCAGGGACAAAGACCCCGCCTCCGGACACGATGCGTCGGTCCTTTGGCGGGGTAGCCCTTTGCTAAGATCCTGCCCTGACCCCAAAAAAGTGCATGTTGGGGTTCATTTTAAAGCTCAACTTATAACATATCCTCTCGCGAAGACTCGGGGGGCTCCCTGCCGGGATCCTAACATAACATTCCTACTTGTGGAGACCCCCCTATCGCATTCAAAACCAATCCCAATCCTTTCATGGGTCACATATAGTGCTTATAAAAAACATTTCAAATATTTACAACAAGGACAAAGAACATTTCTCAGCGTAGACCATTAAAAAGATCAATGTACAATAATAATGCAATACTTGTGTAGTGACATTTCTCATTGTTTTTACCTTTGAGGTAAGTGATGCATCACGAAGTGATGCATCACGTGACCGATATCACGTGACCGAAGGTAAAGTGATGAGTAGAAGGGCCAGCCGACCTGGCATCGGAACGTTGCCGTCGTCTTGGCCCTTCTACGTCTGGGAAGGCAGGGATAAGCAGCGCTGTGCGCGCTGTTTATCCCTGCCTTCCCAGACAGAGATGGCGCCGGGATGTGGGCGGGGTGTGGGCGGGGTTGGAAACCACGCCCACATCCTGCCCACATCCCGGCTGCAGCAGGGTCGGTCACCCCCCGAAACTTCTTCACCATCAACCCCTCCAATCCCTCCCGCTCCCCTTCCCCCCCCCCCCCCCCATATGCCCAGAAAGCTGGCACGTCCCCTGCCACCTCGGGGAACATTTTCACGCCTACAGTGCAGCACGGGGAACGTGCCTCCCTGCCTTGCCACAGCAGCTCACAAGTCATTACCCCGAAGTTCCTGCAGCACTTCCTCATCCTCCCCTGAGCTAGAAAAGCACATTTCCCCGTCATCATGGTTGCACGGCAAAGCTGTCAATTTAAGCAGCGCTTTGCCGGTTTGTACTGTTTATGATCGGATATGCTTGTCTGTTGAAGCCAGGAATGCTGGCACTTCTGCTTTTTAGTTACTCTTGCATAACTTCAATAAGAATGTTGCCAATGTAATGTAGACACTGTTGTTGGGGAGTGACACGCGCCGCATAGGGCCAACAGTTTTAGCCAGAAAAAAATGATGACAACACGTGTTGTCCGATGCATTAAATGTAACATTCTCGTGGGGCCAGAATTTGAGCGTCCCTGCTTAGGGCCACAACTAGACCCGACTTTGTCCCTGACAATAACGGACAGACTCTGTTGTACAGAAAAGGTTTCAATTTATTGAAACAGATCAACAACTCTATAACACAGAAACATTTTGTGACTAACATGTCACTTCTTCTTTTGCAACGTCTGTCCATCTCCCCTCGCCATGCTCCGCCTTTGGCAAGGGACTCCTCCTTCTCTCATCCTGTAAACCAAACTTGTTCCCCCCACCAACTTTCTTATCTGATAACTGCCCCAACTCCGCAAAACTCAGGCCACCAAGAAAATGGGAGCCCCTCCCAATTTCTTGTCCCCCCTAATAACAAAATGGACTGTGCCTATTGCTCCTCAAACCTGGACGTTGCCCCATTCTTCCATGAAAACATCTAAGACATTTGACAGCTGTAACACGTAAATATCTGAGCCCAAAAAAGTGAAGTGCACGCCATCTCTTTTAAAAAGAGCCGGCACCTCCGCTTTGATATCTACATGAGAAATCACCTCTATCCCGTGGAGCTTGCAAAACTTGGAAACCTCCCTGCTGATTTCCCTCCTACCCTTATTTAAGGCATTCACATCTCTAGCCCCCCGCCACTTTCTCCTAGGCAACATTCTAGTCCAACAAATCCTGGTTCCAGGAAACCAATCCTTAATAATTCGTAACTCTCTTTTCATCCTCCTAATCAAGCTTAAACAGGTCTCCTTTCCTATGTCATTTTCCCCTAAGTGGATCATCAATAGGTCCGGATGGAGTCTGTTTAATTTTAACTCTCCCAGCCAAGGAAGTAGTTGACCCCAATGCATGCCGCTGTAACCTAGCCAGGTCACATCCACCACTTGGGGACTATGGCCCAGATGCCGGCCCAACGGTCGTGTCCGTGCGTGTAGCCCGGCCTTCTTAACAATGGAATGCCCCACGATCCAAACTCTTGCTTTCCTCTGCTGTCCTCTGCCACCTGTAACGAAACACATAATTATAAACAGAACTATTTCCTAACATATAAGCGAAACTTCCCGGATTTCCATCTGCCCAGTTCCATCAGTTGTCTTTCACTGAAACCCAACCCATTGGCTGCTGTCGCCGCCCCTATCCTGAATGAGTGAGTTCCAAACTCTTTAGGAGGTAAGCCCAAGGCCACCAAACACTTCCTTAAAACCCCCAACACCTGTGCACTGTACACGGCTTTCCCGTCCAAATGTCTGAAAACGAGGCCCTCCTGTTTCCCCCTAACTTCTAAAAAACTGTGGAGCAGGTAAACCGGGCAAATCCTCTTATCCTCCGCAGGGTACAGGCAAACCAAAATGCCCGTCCCCTTCTGGTCTGTTTTGGAAAACCCAATCTTGACCTTCAGGCTATCGTGGGATAACAGAACATTCTGTAGTGAAAGGCCATCCCAAAATTCCGTCCCCACTAACTCTGAAACTCTAAAAGCCCCGAAAAACATTAAGGAAAAAATTGCTTTAAACAACTTGGCTTCATAACAAGAATAGCAAACCTTCTGGGCTACCCCCACCAGGTCCACCAATAAACAAAAACTTATTCCCTTTCTATCCCTGCCTGGGACCCCATATTTCCTCTTCCAACCTTCTAACATCCTCCTGACCCCTTCGCCTGCCGCTGGATTGTAACCCCATAAGAGCTGCCCAAAAAAGGAAAGGCCCGCCAATCTGGTAGTAATCGTTGTCGGAGATAGGTTTTTCCGTACCAGCTGTAACACATATCTATGGATGTCATCCCTCCTATCTGCCACCCCTTCTTTCCTGTACGGTCTTTTGCTGGCCCCCGACTCTAAAAATTCTTTCCAGGCCGACCTGTAAAGTTTCATCGTACTGCCTGCTATAGAGCTTTCGATCAATGACTCTGCTGACAAGCCCCCAGCCTCCATAGCTCTTCTGGCATCTTCCTCCCAAACTTCTCCGCTCTTGGTGCCAACCCATGGAATCTCTCCCACTGAAAACGAGACAAAGAATCCGCAATCCCGTTATACAGGCCTGGGACATGTCTGGCTTTGAATAGAATGTTCAGCTTCAAACATTTCAGAATAAAATGGCGCAATAAGGATAATAACATAGCGTCCCTTGTCTTTTGCTTATTGATAACAGAAACTACCGCCTGATTGTCAATTTTGAACATCACCCTCTTGTTCTTCCACTGCCCTCCCCAGATCTCGAGGGCCACCACCACCGGAAAGAATTCCAAAAATGTGATGTCATGTTCGGCAGCCTCCCATTCCGCTGGCCATTTCTCTGCACACCATTCACCTTCCCAATAGATTCCAAAACCACATGCCCCTGACGCATCTGAGAATATCTGTACATCCCATTCCTCTTCCTCACTCCCCAGCCACATGGAGATACCATTAAAGTCCCTGAGGAAGTCTTGCCACATGCGTAAATCCTCTCTCAGTTTGGCAGACACCTTTACGTGGTGGTGGGGGAGTGCCTGTCCCTTCAAGGCGAAACATAGGGATCTGCTAAACGCCCTGCCTGGGGAAATCACTTTACAAGCAAAATTCAGATGCCCAAGCAGCTCTTGTATTTCTCTCACCAATAATTTCTTGCTCTCGATTGCCTTTCCTAACAGACTATACAGCCTTTCCAATTTGTCTCTTGGTAACCTCGATTCCATCTTTACCGTGTCAAGTTCAATGCCTAAAAACGTAAGGCATGTCACAGGGCCCTCAGTTTTCTCACCCGCCAAGGGCACCCCCAATTCTGCGCAAACCTTTTCAAAACCGTCCATCAGCCTCCTACACTCATCAGTCCCTTCCTTGCCTATGAATAGAAAATCGTCCAAATAGTGCACCACTCCCGTTCCCTCACACCTTTCTGTAACTAGCCACTCTAAAGCAGAGCTGAACATTTCAAAAACCGCGCAAGCAACAGAGCAGCCCATGGGCTTGGTCTTGTCTACAAAAATATCCCCTTTAAACTGGAGGCCTAATAAAGAAAAATCTTCTGGGTGAACTGGAAGTAGGCGAAATGCCGATTTGATGTCGCACTTGCCCAATAAACTGCCCGCTCCTTTCCTCTGTATAACTTTCACCGCATCGTCCAAGGATGCGTAGTGTACACTACATTCCTCTGCTGGAATGAAGTCATTCACCGACCTGCCCTCTGGCCATGATAAGTGATGTATCAAGCGAAACTCCCCTGGATTCTTCTTGGGGACAATACCCAGTGGCGAGACAATGAGATCTCTCAGAGGGGGGGTAACAAAAGGCCCTGCCATCCTGCCCTCTGCTACCTCTATCTCCAATTTCTTTCTAACAATCTCTGGCATCTGTTTAGCCGATTTTAGATTATCGGCCCATCTTTTCTCCCTGGGACCTGCGTACGGAATGCGAAAGCCTACCCGAAAACCTTCTATCAAACGCTTCGCTTCCCATTTCTGCGGATACTTGGCAAGTGCTTCCTTCAATACCTCCCATTTAATTGGCGTAACCCCCTTTCCCACCCCGACCTCCTCTCCTACCTGCTTCACCTGAACCTCTAGTCCCCCCCCAACATTGGGTGACTGGATGCGCACCCCCGCAAGCTTTGCATTTGTGTTCATACCAACAACCTTGCCTGTTACAGAATCCCCTGTTAAAGTTCCAGCACGGCCCCCCTTGGGTGCTGTTCGCGCCTCTGCCCCCTGTCCCGGTTTGGCCATAGTTTCCTCTGTTAGGGCGGGAGCCCACTCCGAAAGTGGGCTTGCCTCGAAAGGGAGTATAGGGCAACACATGGCCACTGGCCGTATGCGCCGCTGCACTGGGGCGGGCCATAACTGTTAGCCACAGGTCCTCGTCCAATTGTCCCCACGCTAGCTCCTGGTCTTCCGACATCCTTGCTCTAAACTCCTCATCATACTTAAGCCAAGACAAACCCCCGAAATTTGTCTGCGCTCCCCGGATGATATCCATATACTTGAATAAAGATACTGCCCGTTCCGGATATCTCTCGCAATAAACACTGGCCAAAATGCTAAACGCCGAAATCCAGTTTTCAATATTCTCCGCTACATAGGGACGTCTAGCCAACTCCCTTTCCTCTTCCTTTGATCCTTCTTTTGCCCGAATTTCCCTATGCAGTAATTTAAAAATTTCCACATATTCACCTTCCCAAATTTTTTCTTTTGTGGCTTTCATAAGATGGGCCCCCAGTTGTTTTCCCCTGCCCATGTATGGTAATTTTTTATTTTTTCCCTTTTCCTCGCAGTTCTCTGACTGCTTCGTGCCTTGCCCCGTTGGAGCTCCAGCTAATGTATTTCCGGCATCGGCCAGCCCCTTCTTAATGGCCAACACCGCCACCTCCGTGGCTCCACTTACAATCGCGGTTGCCGGCTGACCCACATTGGCAACCACAGTGTTTGTATTTAACCCCTCAGAGATCGGCCCAGCCAGTATATCCCCTGTTGACTCTCCTGGCTCCGATCTTCCATTCTCTCCCCCTTTTCTTCCCCCGCTCCATCTCGGAGCCCTTGTGATCCCGCCAGACACCTGGCTCCCCGTGTTATGGTTAACCTCTCTGTTGTTTTTATTTGTTTTCTCTCTGTTTTCGTTTAACATTTTCTCCAAAGCCACTCTGCTCTCCCCCATAGCTCTTTCCAGTCTCATCGTTTGGTCATCCATCATCTGTTTCCATCTATTATCTCTACTCCTTTGTGACAAGAGCATCTCATTATAATTCCCTGACAATCTTTTCTCCAGTTTACCCTCCAACAATTGATGACTCTCTACCAATAAATTCTTCCAGACATTCGACATCGCTTCCTGCTCACCTGCCACACCATTGTCGTCCTCCTCCCGGGCGGCTCTCAACGCAAAGATGGGACTGTCAGGCGGCCCGCTGCGGCTCGGCTGTGCCTGTTGGCCTCTGGAGCCTCCATCCGACCTCTCCTGCCTCCTTCTCTGAAAAGGCAATACAACTGTGTCACAATGCGCCCTGTTTTCTAGGGCTTCACCCCGTCCTTGCCCGAACCACCCTGTTTCCTCTCGAAGGTTAGAGTGCCCCTGAAAGCCTTCCTCAGGACTTGCATCTGCCTCTCCCTCGCTACTTTCATACTCTTCTCTCCCCGCTGTTACCCCCACTGCCTCTCTTCTGCTCCTTTTGATAGGCAATGTGCCCATCTCTTCTTCGCTCTCCGATTCTATTTCACCTTCCTCTAAGAGTGTTTCTCTACTGGCCTCCTCTCTCTCTCTATCTGCCACCCTTGTGCCGGCCTTTGGTATAACACTGCTGCCTGGATTCTTACTCGCCGGCCCTTTGCCCTTGTCACCTCCTTTCCCTTTATTCCCTTTTCCTTTATCCGTAGCTTTACTCTTTTTCTCTAACTCAGTTGGTCTGCTAGGAGATGAGCTACAAGACACAATAGCTGCCGCTACCCCCGCTGAAGCTCTGCGCGCCGGTCTTACAGTTCTAGAACTAGGCCCCGCAGGTTCTGGCGCCAATAAATCTCCCCTCCCGGCCGCCCTTATCATTGCTATGGCCTGCGCCACTGCGTCTTCGCTAGGATCCCCCATCACTTATCTTAATTTGCTGCTTTGTGTCTTCAGCACTGTATGTCCTCCTTCGTAATGGATTAATTTCTTCTTACAATACAGGTGCACCTGGGCTTGTAAAAAACCCGCAAGGTGAAGCTGCGGTGAAGTAGATCCTCTGTTAGTCGCTCCTGCCCCCAGAATGCTGTCTCCAACTCCTCGCCTGGGGTTGCCCGGCTGACAAGCCCGTGATACAGTTCTCCAGATGAATGGCGGGAAAGCAAGTGGTGAGGAATTAAGCTGGGGGATGTGGGAACTGGCTAGTACCTGCCGCGCAAGAGTTCCAAAGTGGCAGGGGCCCAGTCTGAACCCAGTTGCTGAGAAAATTCAAAAAGGAGTTGGTGACCCAAAAGATAAGCCACAGTCTATCAGGCCGTAAGATGCCTTATTGTGCTTGGGAGGGAGGGAGCTCCCGGGGCACTACAGTCACTGAATTCCCAACACAGGCCCCCCTGCCCCAGCAAGCTGTCAGCACAGCTGGGCGCAGAAGGAGGAGGGGGGGGGGAAAGAGAGAAGAGACCCGGGGGTGACCGAGGCTAGGCCTCACCCGTATGGCGCCTGGAGGTGCGCCCCGGACCTACAGCCCTCACCCACGCCGCCCCTGCGCGTCCTCCTCGACCCCAGGTACTCACGCTAGTGGGGGGGAGGGGGGGGTGGAGAAGACTCGCTGTGACGTGGAAGCGCCGTTGATGCGCTGGGAGCGCCGTTGGCCTCGCCCGCCTCGCCCACGTGGTGTGCGGCACCGACTTGAGGCTGCCTCAGCTGTCCGCCGCCCCTCGTGCAGCCGCTCCGCCGAGACTCACCCGCGGGTGCTGGGCAGTCGCGGAATTGGCCGTTAGAGGGTGGAGGGGGGGCGGGGGGGGTTCACCGCCGTAGGCCCAGGTACGAAGAAA
>JAVSBX010538925.1:0-11027 GCA_033119125.1 Desmognathus anicetus
CGGCTCCGCGCAGGCGCCATCATTTTTTGTGGCTTTGGCAAGCGCGTTCCGGGCCGGCGCGGGGGCGCGCCTGACATCCCATACAAGGGGAAAAGGGGACGGGACGTAAGGGAATAAATGACACAAGAACAGTAAGTTATAGGGAAAACAAGAAAGTCATAATGAAGGAAAAATGATAAAGCACAATGACTGCAAAATTAGTTGGCAAGAGGCCATACCAGACCAGAGAGGGAATTACAAGGAACAGGAGTAAAAACAGTGCTTGCTTTGTTGCAGTAAAATGGGGTATCAGACAATAGAAGCCAAGGTCCGGGAAGGGAAACCCAGGCTAGAGAAGGCCTTTGCGGCCCGGGATAAACAGAGCCAGTGCAGACGGACTCTAAGGGTAGGATGGCAGACACACAGAAACACATGCACTCCGGTTAAGGTAAACACACAAGATCACAGGCAACAGTGTTGGGATGTGCAAGCCCCAGCAGAGAGAAATGAGATGTATGAGAAATGAGAAATGAGATGTACAGAGAACGCACAAAGTCACATACAAAGAACTGCAATTGTGCAGAGTGCGCACAAGGTCACACACACAGAGAGCAGGGTTTTCGCAGAGAGTGCAGAAGATCAGACACACAGGGCTGGGATTATCAGGGTCCCCAGAGCAACAGGCACACAGGTCTACGGGCAAGCCCTACCCAAAATCGAGGCATGCCACACAGTCACACAGAAACACACAATGCTGGCATGAGCCAAACACACAGGCACACAATACGGGCAGAGGCCCAGAGGTAGCAGGCAAACAGAGGCTGGGGTATGCAGGCACACAGAAGCTGAGGTACTGGCAGGTACTCAGAAGCTGGGGTTATGCAGGCACACAGAAGTTGGGGTACAAGCAGGCGCATGGAAGCTGGGGTTATGGGAGTTAGGAAAAGATGGAAGGGCACAGGGAAAGAAGGGAGAGATCAGCCAGGGAGAGAGAGGCTTAGGAAAGATGGGACTTGGGACAGGAGACAGTGCACAGGTTTCCTCACTCTGTTGGTACTAATTGGCAACAAGTCTCCTAGAAAAGGGGATGGGAATCCTCCTAGTGACCACCCACCTTTATTCACACCACTCAGGGGTCAACTGAGACCCCCTGAGCTCTTTTACGCATGTCATGGGGTCGACAGGGAAGACCCCAACGCGCATTTCTAGCCCAGGTCGAAGTTCTTCGAGAACTTTCCTGGGCTGAGGCACTGAGTAAAGGGTGCGCTCTATATTAGCTAATGGGGTGCAAAGGAGCACAAGCAATTCCTTGTTATCTTCCCTGCCTGAGTCTCTCCTATGCTAAAACTAGCGGGGGACATCCTAAAGTCATCCTCCAGCCCTGAGAACTGGTTCTAAGGAGTCAGTCTCAGAGTGCCCTCCCAGGGACAACCCAATTACTCCCACCATCCAGGTGTAATAGTGCCAAGTGGTCATCTGTGCAGTTTTACACACGACTGGGGACATAAGGGCCCTGGCTGTGGTAAAGTGCACGGTTCAGAGGGGTGACTCTTAGTCTCGGGGCACACACACACACACACACACACACACACACACGGGCACACACACACACACACACGGGCAAACACACACACACACACGGGCAAACACACACACACACACGGGCAAACACACACACCTGGGATCCTCTGGATCCCAGAACAAGCTAAATAATTCAAAGTACATGACCACAAAAAATGATTGCCGTGACAAATGCTACATTACAATATTCTAAAGACAAAATCCCTGGAGCAGCGCAAGCATGTTAAATACACCCTAAACAATAAAACATTAGAAAAGCTTAAATAGAACCATTGTATATCACATCTTCAAGATTCCAAGTCTGTATTATCAGTACAAAAGATGATTGGCCAAGATTTGACTACGCTAGTCATTTTAAATACCTAGAAGGAATATAAATCATGCTTATTTAAATAAAAGTTTTCTTACACTAAGTTCTATTTTCAGTGCTTCCCCTTCTTGCTTGGCATCCTGGAACTGCATTTTCAGATGATCTGTCTCGAATTTCATGACCTCTTCCAAATTATCGTAGGCATCTTGAAGGGATCGATTTTCTTCAAGTACCTTTTCATGATCAAGCCTGTTGCATTAAAGAACATCTCTTAAAAGCAGGAAAATATCTGTGTTACCCAATTAAGTTGAGTTACGCAACTTGCCTATTCTTATGTACCTGGACAAACGATTGCCAGTTATGGTTAAACCATGGACAACCATGAATAAAACCCTGAATGTCTAATTTGTCCATTATCTTCTGTGGATAAGCACATACTAAACATATAATTAAACAGGACTATGCAGTATGCCTAAAAAGGTCGCATTTGTGCCAGATTCTTTTTCTAAATAAAATGTAACTATTCAGCAGAAAAAAAAGTCTGCAGCAGTTATCGTGCAAAAGTTAGAAAATACATATAAATGCCTATTTATTTTGGCAGGATCTCACTTTAAAGCTGTGGTTTTTGTTATGGAAGACTGAGATAGCACCCGTTTACAAATGTGATTGAGTGTTAAGGACATACTAAATAACAAAATCTCAATAACAGGAAATGAAATGGTAGGGCTTTTCTAACTAATTGCCCGTTTTAGACCAGGGACGGCTGGGCCGAGGTAGTGATGGCAAGCTCGAAATATTGTTGATTGACGTTGGCAGGGAGTGGGGAGACCAGGCACCCCCTACCAGGGCAATATGGCGGCTAAAACGCTTGCATGTGATAATTACACAACAAATGCTGCTAGGAGAGGCGTTTCAAGGTAACCAAGACACTTGAGGCTACAGCTCAGTCTGCTAGGAATAAATCAAGTCTTTTTATTGCACCCATGTGTATACAGTTAAGATTACAAAAGTGCAGAGTGCAATTTCCATTCTTTTCATTTTTCAGGACATTTGGGGCTGCTTTTCCCTCTCTCCTATCCCCCGATGACACCTATGCCCAACGGTAACATTTAGTTCAGACATTCTCCATGAGGAAACCCGCACCGACCAGAACCCAACAAGAAAACAACACACTTGTTCAGATCAAACGAGAAGGAGATATTTTAGAGGTATTGAAAAATAGTTATAATGCTAACCTGCCGAGAGGGACTAAAATCTAGCGTCTATAAAATACACAACACACAAGAAGAGGCACACAACCGCACATAATCTGTACCAAGCACATAATATACAATCTAACTGGAAAAAGAGCTTTTAATACCATACATATGGTAGCAGGCACTATACAAGAACAGTAGATAACATAACATTACAAATGAGGCACAGCTTAAAATGCAGAAACTCAAAATTCCAAAACATACCCTGGTCCCGGATAAGAGTGGTTTAATCACTACGCTCAACCCATGAGTTTTCACGTATGCGCGAATGCAGGGTTCGCATGTCCCTCCACACTTAACATTTATACTAAGCCTCTGTTTGAGACACATGATACGCTTGTGGTCACATACACAAACTTTGGGGATAACGCGCAGATGCTCGTCCCCATCACAGGGAACCTCTTGGCAGACACCACTGACTTCAACAAAATTTGCTACATCATTCAGGTATGGATGGCCGACACCACCTATGCCTGAATGGATGGCCGGACACCACCTATGCCTGAATGATAAGACACGTATCCCCTGAGTTAGGAGCATTCACCATCACCAGCAACTGCACCCCGAGGTCCAAATCAGTAAAAACCATGCGGGTTTACCTTTGCTAAACTCACTATGTCTAGGCAGGTAAATGCAATTAGCAGCTCCTCCTCATACCTCAAACTTCTTAATCAAGCCAAACCTTTTCTCACACCTGATAACAAGGAAACCACTGTCCGCAGTTTTCGGAGCCAAATTAGACTACTACAATGCCCTTCTTGCTGGAATTTCTCAAAACATTATCAACAAGCTTTAGATACTTCAAAACAATGCTGGGAGGATAATTTCAAGACTAGGTAGAAGAGACCGTGTCTCGGAAGCAAGATGAAACCTACACTAGCTCCCAGTTAAATCCTGCAGAGTTCAAAGTCCTCTCACACACACGCACCACTATTTTACCAACACTACCCCTGCCTACCTCCCATCGGCGCTCCAATGGAGAAACACCACCAGAACTCTGCGCTCTAAGGACAGTAATTCCCTCATCATTCCAAGATTCCATTCGAACAGAGCAGGTGGCTCCTCCTTCAGTTTCATCGCCCCCACCTTTGGAATACCCTGCCTGCAGCCCTGAGTGTCGAACTCTCATATTGTTACTTCAAGCACTCCCTTAAAAGTTTACTCTTTAACTGAACTGACTACCAAGATAATATAGTCATAAGAACATGTTACTCACCGTAGTGACTAATGTTCCCTTTGTCCATAGTACCTACCCTTCCCCCTTGCATGTGATGCCCGGCGCGTACCCGCGCCAGCCCAGAACGTGCTTGCCAAAGCCACTATGAGAACTCAGTGCCGTGCGGAGCCGAGGCGTTTAGAACTCTCTGCGCAGACCCCAGCCAGGCGCCGGCTCCGCCCCATCACACGGCTCCCATTCCTCTCACCTCAGTCCCCCTTTTCTGCCACCGCTGGATGGGGAAACTTGTGAACTGATCAGCGGGGATGGAGGGTGGGAACCCAAGGTGGAAAGGGTACTATGGACTAAGGGAACATTAGTCACTATGGTAAGTAACATGTTCTTTCCCTTACGTCCTGTACCCTTTTCCTCTTGAATAGGAGACTACTAAAGCTGGCATGTGAAGGGTGGTGGCACACAGAGAGCAACACGGTCTAACCAAACAGGTTCTGCAGAACGGTTTGGCCAAATCGAGCATCGGCTCTCGAGCGTGCTGCAAGGGAGTAATAAGTGGAAAATGCATGGGGCGTAGCCCACGTAGCCACCTTGCAGATAACATACAGCGGAACATGCCGATGAAATGCCACAGAGGCTGCCGTAGCGTGAAGAGCATACGCATGCAGCCCTCCAGGGACAGGAAGTAGCACTCAGTGATACAGGACACCACCCAGCGAGCAATAGAGGCTTTTGCCACTTGCTTGCCTCTGCCCACACCACCATAGGTGATAAAGAGCTGGTTGGTGGTGCAAAACTCCTTTGTGCACCGAAAGATAAAACATCAGGGCTTGGCGCACGTCTAGGTAGTGAAGCATCATCTCAGCTTCCGACGAAGGATTTGGAAAAAGTGTCGGAAGAAAAATCTCCTGGTTCAGGTGAAACTCTGTATTGACATATGGAACCAAGGAAGGGTGGGTCCACAGAACCACCTTGTCCTGATGGAACAACAGATATGGCTCTTCAGCACAGAGTGCTTGTGGTTAACTGATACGCCGAGCAGATGTAATGGCGACCAGAAAAACTACTTTACACGTCAACGAGGAAAGGTCACAGGTAGCCAGCCAAGTGCTCAAATGACTTATTGGCTAGACTGGAGAGAATGACATTCAGGTCCCAAAAGGGGGTAGGAGCTGGCACAGAAGGGAATAGGCTATTAAGGCCATCAAAGTGCCACCTCACCACCTCATTCTGGAGCGAAAAGGAAACGGTGTCAGTGCTCCTATAAGCTCCAATGGCCGACAGGTACGTCAGGAACTGGTCTTAATCCCTGATTCTGCAAGAGAAGAGACGAAAGACAACACGGGGCCCAGATTGCAAGTCAAAGGATTGACCTCTCGTGCTAACGCACAGTGACAAAAGCGCATCCTTTTGCTCTCATACTGAGAGTGAGCAGAACCTCGGCGTGCGGCTCTGATGACACGCATGTTGTCCTCTGAGAGGCTGAATTGGGCTAAAGAACGGTCCTCACGCTCCAAGCTGCTAAGCTGAGCAACTGTGGGCAGGGGTCGAGAACCATCCCGTTCTGCTGGCTCAGAATATCGTGCCGCTCCCGGAGAATCAGGGGCGGAGAACAGGAGATCCAAGAACCAGATTCTGTTCGGCCAGTAGGGGGCGACCAGAATCAGGGTGGACCCTCGTGATTTACAAAATTTGAGGCCAACTTTCTGGAGCATGGGAAGTGGAGGGAACGCATACCCGAACAGGTGATCCCATGGGATGAGGAACGCACTCCCTAGAGAGTCCTACCCTCTCCCTAACCATGATGCATAGCTGGGGCAGCACTGCTTGTTCGACTGAGAGGCAAACAGGTCGACCTGGGGGTGACCCGTCTGGAGAAAGATCCATTCCAGAACCTCTTGCTGAATCTCCCAGTCGTGAGCCGCAGATGTTCTTCAGCTAAGATGGTCGGCTGTCACATTTTGAACACCTAGTATGTGAGCAGCAACCAGATGAATACAGTTTTGCCTTGTCCACTCCCAAATAGAGATTGTCAACATGCAAAGAGACCTGGAGCGGGTGCCTCCCTGATTGTTCAACTAGTGCATAGCCGTGGTGTTTTTTGTGTACACCAGCACCATCTTGCCCTCCACCGAGGGGAAGAAGGCCTTCAAGGTGAGAAAAACTGTCTTCAACTCGAGGACGTTGATGTGTTCCAAACTGTCCTGGGTGGACCACAGGCAGTGAATCCACAAGGACCACCAGCTGTAGTCCGTGGAGTCTGTTGTCATGGCGCAGTCCGGGTCCTGGCCAGAGAACGGTGCTCCCTGCAGGAGATTCTTCTTCTGCGCCCACCAGTGGAGATCTGTCCTTCGGATCCACGGCGCAGAGCCAGTCCTCCACCTACAAAGCAGATGGGTTATGCGCCGGTGTGACCATCTTGAAGGATTCTGGAGGCAGGCAGAGCTTGAATCTGCTGAGATCCAGAATCATGTGGAGGCCAGCTTCGTCATTCTTCTGTACCGCAAAGAAGTAGGAAGAGAACCCCCGGCTTTCCTCGGCCACTGGAACAGGCTCGATGGCCTTCAACTCCAGAAGCTTCTGATTTCCCCACAAAGCTCCTGGGTGAGCAGCCGGTAACGCGGCAGTGCAGAGGGAGGTGACGGCAGGAGGGGAAAACGGTATCCTAACCCAACCAGTGATGGGACCCACGGGTCTGATATAATGGCCCGCCAGGCCGGGAGGTGCAGGGAAACCTTTCCCCCCCGACCAGGAAGCTGAAGTGGCCCGTCAACTTCTCAGTCCTTTTTGGGAAAGGCCAGAAGAACAGGGGGTGTACGAAGAGCTGCCTTTGCTTTGCCTTGTCTGTGATGGAGCCCTTTCATCTCGGGCCTTCAGTCACTTAAGAAAACCTCGGAGGCCGGGGGAATCAGAGGAGCGGCGCTGCTGCTTGCTCCCTCCTGGCGCCGGTGAGCTAGCCGATCTAGGGGCTGGATTAGAGATGGGCGTGAGAGATTTAGCAGTCTTAGCACCTGAAGTACACTTCTCTAACAGGGCATCCATACCTGGGGCAAACAATTCCATGTCATCAAACGGTAAATCGAGGACCCTCTCATGGGCCTCTTACTGGAGAGAAATTGCTTGAAGCCAAGCCGGACGACAGATCAACCCCAATGCACATGGCTCTAGCAGCAGTGTCAGCCTGAAAAACAGCAGAATTCAGCTGCATATTAGCCAAACGCTGGGCATCGGCCAGTGTTGTACGCATGTCCTTAGGGATGAACTGTGTGTAAAGATCCAGCCCTTCCCAGAGACGGTTATTGGCAGCCGACAAAATAGCTTCATCATTAGCCTGAAGCAAGTGGAGGCTAGCATTAGTATGAATCTTCTTCCCAAAGGAGTCCAGCAGCTTCTCCTCCCGACCAGGAGGAACCGTAGAGGAAGCAGCTGGGGTTTTAACGACAGCCGCCACAACCAAGGACTGGGCAGGCAGCTGCAAGGGGAGGCACAAGGTCTCAGAAGGGAGAAAACGGTGCAAGAGGTCAATGGTTTATGCACCGCCACACAAGAGTGGGGTTCCTCACAAACTTCACGCACATTCTTTACCACATCAGGCTGCATCATAATGCCCGATCTTGGAATGGGCTGTTGGATCGCAGACAGGACCCCAGAAGACTCGGGCTGGACCTCCTGAGGTACAGATACACAGAGTCACTGAAGGGTTTTTTAAAAAGCAAATGGGCGGCCCTCACAGAGGGAGAGTCCTCCAGGTCCTCCCCATCATCAGTGTCAGGATCACCTCCCCACATTGGAGGTGGCGGGGGAGTAGGGATCCTGGCCTGAGGGTGCTGCACCACAGGGTGCCGTACCGAAGGGAGCCAAGCTACCCCTGCCATTACCAAAGGGACCAGGGGGTGGGGGGGCCAGGGACTCTGGCAGGGGAGTAGGGATCCTGCCCTGCGGGTGCTGCACCACAGGGTGCCGTACCGAAGGGAGCCAAGCCACCCCTGCCATTACCAAAGGGACTCGGGGGTGGGGGGGCCAGGGACTCTGGTAGAAGCCCAGGAAGGGCCTCGTTCACGACGTCCACCATGTAAGACTTCATGGCCTGAGAGGTTAGAAGTCTGATAAATGTGCTCAAAAGCTCTGGTTCAAAAGGTTAAGGAAGGCTCCCCGAACCGCGGGTGTGCCTCTGTGTGGTGGATAGAGATATCCTCGTAGGTCTCGTGAAAAACCCGGGGCCAAGACTACTCCCATACATGGGGCGAGTCACCGGAGAAGGCAGACGATCAGTGCCACTCTCCTGACCACGCATGGGTGGTGCAGGGTGGAGGGGGAACCCTGAACATGGGGAGCGAATGTAGGTGAGCACTGCATGGGCCTACGGCGTTAAGCGTCAGCTCTGGGATAGCTTCGGCCTCCATCTGGAACTGGGTCATCGAGGATGCAGAAATGGAGGGTGCCAGTCCCTTACCCCGTGGGACGGTGGAGGAGCAGCTCCCAAACGCAGTCTCAAGTCCCCCAATGAACTCCTCGGTAGAGTATCTGTCCATCCTATACAGGATCTTATGTACCGGTGGAAAAAGCCCTGTGGAACCATCCTCTGTCACTATGGTGGTGCGGGGGAGCTCGGTGTAGTACACCACACCGGTGCGGGAAGTCGAGCCCTCTGTGCACGCACCGTAAGCAGATACTGAAGTACCCTCCGGCTCCAAGCCGGCTGAGGAAGTCGACCCTGAGGGAGCCGCAATGCAGAGCTCTCTATAGTGGCTTTGGCAAGTGCGTTCCGGGCCGGCGCGAGGGCACGCCGGATATCCCCTCCAAGAGGAAAAGGGTAAGGGATGTAAGGGAACAGTCTACTACAGAAAACCCCAGAACCTTCCATCGGTACACAATGTCCAAGAGTGCCAGGGGCCAGTACCGCCACTGGAGTTTCCCTTCTTCTATAGGTCCCCAATAGAAGGAAGTGTCTCTCTGGTTGCGTGGATTCCATTCTGCAGGAGGCAACTTTGAATTCCTGTCAGACTGCGCTGAAAGGTATTTGCCTGTTCTGGTCTCCAGGGGAGCCCAATTACAGGAGGTGGCTGTGTGCATTTAGCCAGTTGTAGAGAAAGAGCATGGTATTTGCCCAGTAGGTGAGAGGGTCAATGAGACCAGTCAGGCCCCCTTAATAGTGCACTTTACCCCAACCGGAGCAATTGTGCCCCCTGCTGTCTGTAGAGGCACACGGATGACCACTTGGCATCATTAACATGCTAAGTGGCCACCTTGGAATGCATAAAAGTAGCACTTTTTCGCACGAGTCGTGTGAAACCCTTGGACACATTGACCCCTTTATTTGAGAGTCGTCATCCCCCCTTGTCTGCGCATTGCAGGCCTAGGGTTCTGAACTCCCCTCTGTTTTAGTGATAGTACGGAGCCCAGGACCTCTTCCACCCTGCCCTTCGTCACAGTACCAAACTGCTACATTGAATATGGGTTACTCTATATAGTGTGCAGAGCCGGAAAAGGAATAATATATTAAACATCACTGAATCTTGTTCCAATCGTTCATTCGCTGCAAATTTATCCAATCTTTTTCTCGTTTATCTAGATATTCTGCTAGAAAGTTAGACGTAGATAGGGGAGTACCATAAGTTGGCAAGATGGATGCAAACAGTAAAAAGCTTGAACAAGTGCAACGGTACAGAGAAGTAAGAGTAATGGTCAAGTGGGTAAAGGCAGATGAATAAGAATTTAAAGCTGGTTTTCAGTACACTTTACTGGCTTTTTACCACATGGTGCTTTGTAAAGTTTAAAAAAAGTCACTTCATTATGAATGCAGTTTCAAAGTTAACCGAATAGGCACATTAAAGGCACAGTTCACTACTTAGTTTTTCTATTGAGTATCCCTCAATGTAATTCCGCTTGTTTTTATCTTGAAAGAAATTTAATAACAGATTTTCAGGGCTTGATTTTCTTCCCTGGCTGCTCCCATTTTGTGGTGTGACTAATTAGGAGCGATACATTGTACATTGTAATTTTTTCCCTGACTATGCAGAGGAACAAAAGAATTACAATACATCATGCGCTTAAACGATTGTGTAAACAATTGGTCAACACAAAATGGGTGCAGTCAGGGAAGAAAATCAAGCACTGAAAAGGTATTAAATATTAATAATATAATAGCTTTAAAAATAAAAACACGTAGAACTGCATTCAGGTAACTAAGAAAACATAAAAGAAAAACTTAGTGGTGGGCTGAACTGTCTCTTAAGATACAGGCTTGGAGGCCCGGAGGGAATCCTAATAACTATACCTGATATTGTCGAGCTGGAGTTCCATGTTCATGTACTTGTCTGATAGCCAAGAAAGTTCTCGCTCTTGCATGATCTTGAATTTACTGTACTCCGACTTCACAGTATTTAGTTCCCTATCCGCAGATTGAAGGACCACTCTCAGGTCATGCACTTCACTGTTTAAAACTAAAGAACATACATAAATACTCTTCAGTATGGCATTCATTAAGAAAATAAATTACATGACACAGGACAGGAATGAATAAATAAATAGTACAATTATGTGCACAAAAAACTCAACAAGGTATTTTAAACTCAGAGAACAACATGATCACTTCAGCTACTCATACATATAAGTGATATGAATTTCACTGAAAAGGTTACAACTGTGTCAGATGTGACGAGAGGCAGGGCTGGGGTAGCGAACCAGCCTGCTTCGCACAACCCTCTGGCAGTTTCGGCTCCTGTAGCCT
>JAVSBX010540025.1:0-11015 GCA_033119125.1 Desmognathus anicetus
TCCCCTGCGACGAGTTATGACCTAAAGTTTTAAATGTAATTTTTATTTGTATTTGTGTGTTGTTTGAAAAATTTAATATAAAAAAAAAAATAAAATAAATAAAAACTTGCTTTCACGTTTAAAGACAAATCGTATTGTTGGCAACGTTCCCCGTTTGGGTACATCAACAGCGGAAGCAAATTTAATATTTTTCTGACGAAAGCTTTACCCGACGCACCCGAAAGGGGCACTCTGACGTATATCGATGACGTGCTCATAAAAAGTGAAACGTTCCGTACACACCTCGATGAGATTAAGCACGTACTGACACAGTTAAAAGAAGCGGGTGCCAAAGTGCAACTGCACAAAGCTCAATGGTGGAGAACGAAAGTGAACTTTCTAGGTCATGAAGTAACTCCTGATGGCATAAATGTACAAAGGAGAAAAATAGAGGCTCTTTCGAAAATCAAAACTCCACGATGCCTTAAAGACGTGTGTAGCATTTTAGGCCTTGCAAATTATAGTCACAAATTTATTGAAGACTACTCGGAATTAGTGCAGCCTTTGCTGAAATTACTAAAAAAGGATAGCAAATGGGAATGGACTGATGAGCACGACAATGCAGTAAAATCACTCAAACACCGGTTAGTCAATGCACCTTGTCTAGCATACCCTAACAGAAACAAATAATTTTTCTAGGAGGTCGGCCACACTGACAGATGCCTGTCGGCAGTACTGTATCAAAAAGATGATAACATTCCTAAAATTATTTCTTATGCTAGTAAAACTCTATCAGCTGTTGAAATTAAATGCAATGATTGTGAAAAAGCACTGTTTGCCTCTGTGTGGGTCGTGCAACATTTTAAACCTTTCATCCATGGAAGTAAAATTATTTTAGAAACTGCTCATCAATCACTACAATTTCTGAATAGCAACAAAATTCGAGAAGGAAATGTTACTGGTTCACGTATCACCAGCTGGATGCTTTCCATGCAAAGTTTCCCCATTGAAATAAAATACTGCAAAAACAAAAACAATAAAGTGGCCCAAGGGCTGGCTAACTTGCATGAATGTGATGCTGAAATGTGTTTGGGTGAGGATTTGGAACCCAGTAATTTGGAACCTTTTCCTGATTCACCGCATAAAGTTTATGAAGATAAACATGTGGAACTTCCATGTGCATTTGTTGATGGGTGTGCATTTAAAAACAATATTGGTGAACGATGTGCTGGCATTGACAATGTATGGACAAATGATTTCCCTACACAAGCTCAAGGTTTCAGTATAGGAAACAAAAGCAGTCAGATAGCTAAGCTTGCTGCTATGTATTTGGCTATACAAACTGCATGTGCTCATGATATAAAAGAACCGGTTCTTGTGACTGATTCCATTTATGTGAGGAATTCCTTCGTGGAGTTCCTTCCTACTTGGAAAGCTAATAACATGAAATGTATGAACAGCAAAGACCTGAAACATGCTTCACTGATTTTGGCCATTGATCCCTTAGTCATCAACAATAATTTGACCATATATTGGCATAAAACAAAGGGACATTCAAAAGTCCCTGGATCTGAAAAAATTGGGAATGATTTGGCAGACAAAATGGCAAATCAAGGTGCTGAAAAAGGAGAATTATTCTCCATTGAACACCTGCTCACTGCAAAAACTATTCCTGTTCCTTGCAATGCCATAACTCGTTCTCAAACCCTTCCGAATAAAACTATCTCATGGTCGACTGAAGGCACTGATAATGATTTGGTATTGGCTCAAGTGTCTGATACTACATTAGGAAAATTTTACAAATGTATTGAAAATCCCGAAGTGAACCCTATATCTCAATGTGATATTGATAATGATGAGGAACTGAGAATTTTACATAAGGCGAGAGCTAATTTTACATTACGTGACAAACTACTTGTAAGAATCACCAAAAAATCTCCTGTGCAATGGGTAGTGCCCCTGTCGTTCCGTGGTATCATGATGGAACATGCACATGATGAAATCACCTCAGGACACAGAGGTCCTAAAGTAACACTAGATATACTAAAAGAAGTCTCATATTGGCCGCACATGGCACAAGATGTTGAAATCTATTGTGCGGGCTGTCTTCGATGTGCACAATTTCAACCCAGTTCGCCCTCTCATAGGGCTCCTTTGCGAAAACGGGGACTCACCTTCCCATGGTGAGACATTCAAATAGATTTTATTGGCCCCGTTGTTAAATCTAACCGCGGCAACCAATATATGTTAACTGTTATTTGTCTCTTCACTAAATGGGTTGAATGTATCCCGGGTCCGAACTGTAAAGCTGACACTGCAGCTTTATTACTTATTAATCATGTATTCTGCTGTCACGGGCTGCCACAACGTATCTCGAGCGACAAAGGTAGTTCCTTCACTACAGACATTATGACAAAGATGTGGCAGATCTTAGGTGTTAAACTTCAACTTCACATTGCTTACCACCCTGCCAGTAGCGGCACCGTGGAACGTGCCAACCAAACTATCGTTACAATTTTAAAGAAATATGTTTCAGAAAATGGCAAAGACTGGGATTTAAAATTGCCCCTGGTTTTAATGGCCATACGTGCCACCCCTTCGAGTGTCACGGGATTTAGTCCTTTCGAGCTCCTCACAGGCAGAAGGATGACCGTCCCTATGCATTTATTATACAAAACCAACGAACAGATTCTGGTGGGCGCTATTTCGACACATGAATATGTCACTGGCTTGAGAAGTCACCTGCAATTTGCCTTTGGCTTTGCCCAACGGCACTTGGAAAAAGCGGTGGAAAGTAGCCATACCCATTACAACCTTAAAACTACTAAAAAGGAATACGACTTACATGAAAAGGTATGTTTCTATAATTATCTTAAAAACAAAGCTAAACACTCAAAGTTTCTACCAATGTGGAAAGGACCATACGAGATTATAGATAAATTATCTCCTGTGGTATACAAACTTAAACACTGTAAAAATAACAATGAGGATGAACATTGGTGCCATATCAACCAACTCAAAGCTGCACATCCTCAATCTCAAATTAAATGCCTGGAATCAGGAGAGGGAAACAATTAGATAGGATGTCATGCCTCTAGTTGTTTATTAACACTGTTCTTTTTCATCTCAACCTAGATTTTGTTAATTCCTTTATGCCACAGCGATGTTCCTGCAATGTACCCATGAAGCTGGTGATCGCCAGGCTCTTTCCGAGATTGCCCTTTGTCGCACCAGTAGAAAGACAATATTGTTATTACTTGTGTTCCTATTTCCAACCAACTTGTGTCAGGCACAAAGGTCTCAAGTTGTACTGTCGTGTGGTCCTAGCACGGGTATCATCACGCAGGAGATCCCCAGCCTGATGCTTACAGAGCATCATATTATTAATCAACTGATATATATTGACTTGGTCATTGAGACTATTTTAGCAAGGTATGTTAAAATGGAAGGAGTATTAAATGTCAAAGTCTTAGATTGGTACTCCAATCACATTAATAGAACCAAAGAAACTATCAGGGACATCCTATCCCAAGCTGAAAAGACCATTGTCAGCCCACCTTCTTCTATTCGTCTTAAACGAGCAGTAGCAGGCATTGTTATGGGTGTCATGGCACTTATTACTATCATTGGTACTGTTGTTGGTTCTACAATGAATGCTGTTAACAGGGTCTCTATCAAAGAGGTCCAAGAGAAACATTCTGATTTACAAGCTTCCTTTTTTTTTATTTTTTTTTATTGACAATCTTTATTTAGACTTTGTTTCAGTCATACAGATTGTATTAGGAAACACAGAAAACAATAAAAAACAAGCTTCCTTAAAAAACATCAAAGAAAGCCTGGCGATCCAACGTGCGACCACTGCTGAAGTTGTGCAAGTCGTAAAAGAGACTATCGTGGTGACCGGCATCCAGAATGAGCGCATGGACTTATCTATGAAACTGCATGTTCAATCTTCGGTTAATCGCAAACTATTTTTTTCTACCATTGATCCTATATTGTTTTTTACCCAAACATACCTTTGTCAACTCCAATTATCAATGGACAATTTAATTAACGCACGAATTCCTCTCTACCTAGTTAATGACCAACTAGTGAGAAACGCACTATCCAACTTACATGGTCCTGATTTGGAACCTACCCAGATCAGGATTGCTTTTGACACCGGTACAGCAATACCTATGTATATTGACACTAAACGTCTACACATTTATTTTCTCCTTAACATTCCTGTGGTGCGCCTTGACAAAATATACCAATTGAAAAAGGTACTGAATGTCGGCACCTGGAAACAAAACACAAAAATGAAAATTAATTCTCCCGCTCTGATTGCCTATCAAAATTCTTCTGACACATACTTAGTACCACAATTAGAATCCTGTCAAATTTTCAAAGATCTCAACTACCTATGTCCAGGGAACCCTTTTACCCCTATGGTGGGAGGACTCTTGTGTGGTCTGGAGGCTAACTCTCCTGACTCAACTCTCTGCGATGTAACTATCACACGGACTGACGACCTTCTGACTGAATCAGTTCTTATAAATAATATGTGGTTGGTTAGCACCAATGCACCAAACCTAACGATCACATAAACCCGACATGGGACTTTCACTATTAAACCAATTACTCATTCAACGTTTACAGTGATTGTTCCTAAAGATGTGGTAGTGTCTATTGGGTCAGAAACTCTTTTTCATGTCTCCAACAAAGAACTTGAAGGAGTTATGGAAATGATTGACACCATTAAAATCATGACCATCCCACATGACGATGACCTAAATGTGTTACTGGACAAGAAGAAATCCCACTCCTTCCAGCTACTCATTAAACATGACAATGTATCTATTTCAGATCTCAACTTCTCCCACCACGATACCGCTTTAGACATTCATCTGTCTCCCTATCACTTGCTGGTATTGTCGTATGGGCTTCTACATATACTCTATGGTTACTACTTATTTCAATCCTAGTTTTTCTACACAATGTCATGATCTGGAAAATTGTTAAACAACTCCCGACTGCAAGAGGTGATGAACTCGCCATTGTATGACTCTGCAGGCTGTTCCACCCCGCATAGTACAAGGGGGGTAACATGGCGAATCATACCACAAAACCGGAAAAAAAAAATTCTCTCCTAACTAATTTTGCCACCCGCAAAAACACACGTTTTGCAGGCGACAAAAGGGGGGATCTGTCAGGCCTATTGGGACCATAACAACACCAACGCCATTTTGGCTCTGCATTGATTCATGTCACTGTCATCCATAATGTGAATGTTCTGCCCTGCTAACTGCGAGCGCCAGTGAGGGGGGAAGTGCGCAAGCCATAACCTCTAACATAATAATCTAACGAGCATTCACATCCTGGCCACAGTGAACTTGTGAACCATAGCCGTGTTGTTACACAAAATAACCAACCAAAAAGAAACAACGCACATTTCTCCCACAGTCCGAGCTCTGACCTTCGCTTCCCAAAGGGGATACAGAGATTAGGAACTTGTGACTGGAGACAGTCCGAAAAATGCAGTCACTGCAATTTCCCAGGGAAAAGAAGAGCAAGTATCTTTTTGCCTCGGCCTGGGCGAGATGCCCGGTAGGTGAATGTTGCCATTCACGGCCGATGCAATATTAGCCGAGTGCTCCCAAAGGAGGGGGCGAGACATCCAGAATCCAACAGAGACCCACGGCGCTGCCGCTGGGGAGAGCACCTAATGCGGGGCAGGCAGGACTGAGTCCCTGAGCAGACTGGAAACTCGTGTTTGACACGCTAGTCATTTCATGAGACACAATGCTCTGACCGATACTGCCAAACAGTATCAGGCCTTACAGATGGCGTGCACGGCCGTGCACCCCAGTGTCTGACATTCCAGTCGGCTTACGGTGGGTCCTGCCAGCCTAATCCCAAAACCAGAGAAGCCAATCCAACCCTGACCAGACGAGTAGCTGAGCCGTGCTGTGCCCAGCTGCAAAGTCCTGTACTGACTGACGATTCCCGCTTGCACGCTGTGCGGGCGACCGAGGGTGCCTTTGCGCCCCCGACGAATACTAACCAAAATCCTATTAGGTGAGTTGTAACACACACAAAAACATGCACGACATGCTAAGCAAATAGTGCCAAAAGGCAAGCAGAATCTTCTTCTTCTTCCTGAGCGAGAATAGCACCAACATTAGGGACCAAACGTGACGAATGCTATTTATCTGAGATAACCCTGAGCTAATTTATTTCCCCTTTCTTGTTGCTAATGTATATTTTTCTAATGGTTATTTCTGTAATGTAGTTTTTATACCCAAATAAATGTGCCAAAGAAGTGCACTTATTTTCCTACTCAGGTCTCTGTTATCTTTTGCCTATTGTGTTATTTGTGGTTATGGTTTGTGCACACTGCTGACACCTGTTCCTACAATAAGGCCAACAGAAGTGGAGGGGACACCCGGATGTGTCAGTACTAAAGGTGTGCAGAAGCATTCTCTTATAGAACATAGATAATACAATATGGTGACCAAAACTCTACCCTTAGAGGAACTGAAAGGCACTACTGTGTCTGACCTATTTGCATATTCTGGGACTAAAATAGTGGAGCTAAATGATTGGATAAATCAACAATGGGAGGAGGTAGGCAAATTTCCCGCTGATACTTTCCACAAGCAGGGCTATGTGGTACAATCTATGATCGATGTATTTTCCAAAGTTGAAAAGAAAGAAAAGTAAAAAGCCTTATGCGCTTTGGCTGGGCGATTATGGTTTGCCCATAGATTACTTTACGATCAAAACATAGTACTAAAGCAGGAATTCACTGCAACTAATTCAAAACTCGCAGGTGTTGAAGTAGAATTACTGGTTGCACTTACGGAAAAAAATGAACTTGATAAAAAGTTGTTAGAGGTGCAGCATAAAAGTACGAGTGAGGAGCATCTGCCGCTGAGTGGAAGTGATGAGACCAATAAAGAAAGTGAGGCAAATGTTAAAATCCAACAACTCATGGATGAGCTAGGACATGCCAATCAAGAAATAAAAAACTGTTATGATCAGATAGATGACATGAGAGCAGCAGCAAATAGGCAAACCCAAAATCATGAGCATCGTAGATGCAGTGACAGTTACCGGCACAAAATAAAAGAATTAGAGGAAGCCCAAAAGAAATATAAACCCCAAGAGCCATTAGAATGTAGAGGTATGTGTTAAGACAAACTCAGGTGGTTAGAAACAGAATTAGCGAAAGCTGACCAAGAAATAGACTTCCTTAAAGCTGATGTACTATCCGCGAAGGATCAATATTGGGGAGCCAATAACACCATTCAGGACAGAGAGAGGAGCATTGAAAACAGGGATGAAAAGATATCCCAAATAGAAAAATTGAATGATCTGTTGAAAAAACGAGTCGAAGAAAAACAAGAGGAAATTATAGAACTCCAAAACCGTTTCTGGAAAATGGAGAGCCGAAAAGTAAACAGCCGCCGATCATCAACCGTCGGGGTTGTTAAGAACCCTGAAGGGTATGAGTCGGGAAATCAGGATACAGGATCGGGGTCTAGTGAGGAAGAAGTCACCCCTAAAAAGATATGTAGAGGAGATTAGTATAATCAGGACAGGTATACTTCTGCGCAATACAATCCATACAGTGAAGGGGACTCTGAGCGTGAATGGACAGAAGTGCGCAAGCAAAAAAGCAAGAATAGAAAAAGTGAACGACGTACTCATGAAAAGGGAGGGCCTGAAGTGCCACCCGTGGGTAAAGCAAAATCAATAAAAGCCCTTCGTGGGATGCTGCCTTTGTTCTCGAAAAGTAACAAGGGGGATTCATACAGGACCCCTTGTCCCTGTACCAGCTGCTTATGCAAACCCTGGATATGGACAGTGACATAGAGTTACGAACTTACCTGTCATGGACCTTTGCTGCCGATTCCCAATCCTTTTTCATGAGCGTTGACAGCAAAGATTATCGAACTTGGGCCGAGTTCAGGTGTGAAGTGATTAAGCATTTCTCTCCACACAGGAACGCACATGAGGCATTGCGCCACGCATTGAACTTAAAATGCGAATCTAACCAACACCCTAGGGATTACTTGCAACTGCTAAAGAACGCATTTGCACAAGTGCATAAGGAGGTAGACCCAGAAACCACGCAATTCAAAGACGTGTTTTTCTATGGTCTCCCAAAACACATACGCACGCAGTTGGCACGGGATTATGACAAAAGTCGATCCATCGACTGGATTTATAAACAAGCCAAAAGCATCTACGATGTCAGCCGTATGGATGAAAACCCCGAGGGGAAAGACAAACCAAAACCCAGCAAAGTGTGCGAGGTTAGCAAGGAAAAAGAACTGCCCTTCGAGACTGGTGGTAATAAATCACAGTCGGTTCAGAAGGGTAGAGAATGGAGAAAAAGCCCCGAAAGAAAAGTTCAAGAAAACCCCGAAGGGAACCCCGAAACAAAGAATGCAATCAGTCCTCGTTACAAGGGGAATAACCCTATCCCCAACTTCATATATAGAAATAAAGAAAAAAACGCGGAAACACGAGAAGGTAGAGAAAGAGAAAGGGAAAAATCCCATGAAGCTGTGAGAGAGGAAAGGGAACCGTATTATCCTCGAGAAAGAGAGAGGAACTCACAAGATAATTACCGACAGGGTGGTTATGACCGACAAGAGTATAGACCCTATAGACGGGATAACCGTGAGCAACGTGAATGGCAAGGGCAGAGAAACTTCTACGATAATCGAGATCGATACCCACATTGGGAGGAATGCCCTCGTTCCCCATGACAACCCAACCATATGAATGCCTTGGAAGATCAACTCAAAGATTTGAGTCAGAACTTTCAAAAACTAGCATCCCTGAATACGGGATCCAATGTCTGAGTTAGTGCAGTGCGTGCAGGACAACAGACTGAGCAGGAAGCCCCTCAATCAGGACAATGACTCGCTGGCTTCACTACGGGCCAAATAGGGCGAGTTACCGATGGACGATATTTTTGACATTCTCAGTGTGTGAGGGCTGAAACGAGGTTAGAAACCGAAAAAGAAAAAACCCCGAACAAAAGGGAGGTACGAGAAAAGACAATACAGGTGTGTGTAATCACAGAAAAAGAACCTGAAAATAAACCCTTGTTGTCTAAACCGCAAAAGATTCAACAAAGAGTCATTCATGTAATGAAAAGAGAAATGATAAAAAATTCTCATTTCGTGTACGAGCTACGCGAAGAGAATGACCGACATTATGCCCAAGTCACACTGAGAAATAAATGGAACGTAGAAGCCTTGTTGGATTCTGGTTCCGAGGCTACCCTCATCTCGAAAAAATTATTTTGGTTCATTAACCAAGATAAAACAGACGAGGAAATAACACAGACAATTACACCCATGGGTAAATTGCACAGTGTAAATGGGGAAGAAGTTCCCATCCTGGGCATTGCTGATGTCGATATTAGCCTAGGAAAACACTGTATGAAACACCCCATGGTAATTGTCGACTTAGAGTCAGTCGATGTGCTTCTAGGAGGTGATTTACTCAGTCGTCTATCACCCCTCATAGACTACTTTAATGGGGTTTTGTGGGCTCAAGTGAAACACCCAATTCCCCTTAGGAAAGTTAATGCAGAGAAAAATAACGAGACTCGTGTCCATGTAATAGAACGTTGAACTGACTCAATTGAAATATATTTTAGGAACTCACAGATTCCTGAAGTCACAGTTATTACAAGAAATTCCGACAAACAAAACAAACATGGCCAAAGGCAGTCTACTGTGTTGCTCGATTCTAAACGAAAATGGGAGTCACAAGTCGAAGAAGACTGCCTCAAATTTTCCTCTGGGAAACAGAATCAGCACATACCAAAATTTAATGAATTTACTCCAATAATAGTATTGGTGCCCATGGAAAAATGCGAGGAAGAATGGTATTTTCCTGTACATATTGCAGGCGAATCCACCCCTGTGCAGGCTAGATTAGACCTAACCATAGATAGATCATACATCAGTGAGAAAGTGATACAGGACTTACGCGACCGAGGTAACATGGTCGTGATAACTCTGCAGGAATCTGGCCCCCGAAATGAAGATTCGGGTCCACAAGTGGTAGGTCGTACAATGCTTGAAATTGATATAGGGGGAAAGAAAATGAGACATAACGTACAAATTGTACAGGGGAATGAGAATAAAATGTGTATAGCCAATGATATTTTGCACCGCATAGTTGCCTTTGGCGACGTTTTTAATGGCGAACTATGGTCCCGATTGGGAGGACACCCCATGGATTTTTGTGACGCTCAGTTAGTGGCACAAAGTGATCAGATATTGAGTATGCCACTGAAATGGTCACCACGCGGGAGGTTGAAATTCCCCGACACATGAGGCAGGCCACGGTATGCGTGTGGGTGAAAGGGGAACAAAAATGCCCCCACCCAAGGGACGCCTACATTCAAGTTTGTGAGAGTTGGAAGAAACGTGGCATATCTTCTAAATATACTGCATTAGTAAATTTGCAAGACAGGAACTGTAAAATTCTTATTGATAATGAACACAATGAAGCAATAACAATCCCAAAGGGAACAGTAATAGGCTTGGCTGTGTATGACACGCACTCTAGCATCGACCTTACCAATACTATACTAGGGGCCACTAGGGATATGATTAATGAAGAGTTCCAATTAATATCGGACGACATGTACTCACACCTGAAAGGACTGTTTCAGATTCATTCCATATACCCCGAATTGCCTTCAAAGGACGTTAGCGTACAACACAGACAAGAGGGTGACACTATTGTGTTCTCAGTAAAAGAATCAGACATAGAATATTGTTGCAATGCAACTGTAAAAGATCTTACTCAGCAACTAGAAGAACAATATGAATTGGCTACGCCAGAAATATTTCCAGGATTCAGTAAACTAGTGGAGGAACAAATAGCGAAAGCCGATGTCTGTACATCCGATGAGGAAAGGGCTGCATTAAGACAGATGTTTATTGAACATCAGGAGGTGTTTTCCAGAGATTCCTACGACTGTGGCGGTACTCATTTACATGTTATGAAAATCCCCA
>JAVSBX010541130.1:0-19946 GCA_033119125.1 Desmognathus anicetus
CCTGACTGTAGCTGAATAAGAATAAGAGGCAAAAACCTTTTATTATGGCAAAACAATCAATTCCTGGTAGATCTTCAAAAGAGCAGCTCCAAGAGTAAATCATTAAAGCTAAGGCTGGACTTCCATCAGGTCACCATAAAACAGGCCGATAACTAGAACAAAGTTCTGTTCGAGGTCATCGACCTACTTTAAAACCCTACCAACCACTCTGACCCCACAGCCAATTAATAAGTCCAGAAAAAGTGATCAATAAATTTAATCTTTCAATCTTTATTAGTTATAGGCTTCCACTTTTTCAAATATAAGTATACAAATACAAATTTATTAAATAAAATCTAACAAAGGCATCATCCTAAAACTTAATACATCATAAATAACACATATGTACTCCATCTATATTTAATTTTAAAAAATGTCAATAAAAATTGAGCAAAGGCTATAGAAATCTTAACATTCTCACATTTCATTAATTCTAGAAAGGCTGATTTCACTGTTCTAACATTCAGAACTTTTAAAACCGGCAATAAAATGTTCTTTTATGATTTCTCTAAAACTTGGACAAACTAACACACTATGACAAGCAGGCAGTTGGATGCCATGCATCCAATTGCCTGCTTGCTTGCCTACCTGCCTGCAAGCAGGAAGGTAGGCAGTTGCGTGCACGGATGTCAAAGGAAAGATCCACGTGCAGAAACTATATAATGGGTTGCTCACATTGCTTAAAGTGCTTCTGGGTGAGTGTGAGGCATGGTAGCAAAAACTAATAGACACCCATAATGCACTGTTGTAGTACTCTTTTCAGGTACTTGTGGGAAAGGGTGTTACATCTGACCGTCTCTTCCTACTTTGCAAGAAAGGGGTTGTTCCTAAATTATTTGTAAATATCCGGAATCTGAATATGTGCAAATAATTTAGGAACTGCTTTGCCATCAGTATTTGAAACAGCAGATGCACACTATATTTGTTGCCACACCTCTCCCTAAAGGGGTACCTATGTCTCCCTAATGGGGTAACTGTGGCATCCAATTGGAGAGATGCTGCTGTGCGGGACGTGTGTCTACAGGGACATCTATGTGCATTTGGGTGGCGTGATACCACTTACAGACGGCCAAGGAGGCTTTTTTCAAACTCTATCCAACACTTGTTGACGTCACTTCCTGCCTGGAACTACCACAAACGCAGCTGGCAGAGGGGCCTGGAAGGACTGACATAGTCTACAAAGGAGGTTTATGTTGTAGGGTAGAATGGAGATGTTTCTTTAAAGGACCCCAAGAGAATAGTCATGAGCAGAATTGGGAATATTGAAAGGTTAAAGGAAGAGGTCAATCCCCCACTGAAAGCTTTTCTCTTAGTTTCTGGCTTTCTGAGAAGCAGAAACTATTCTTAATGGAAAAAGTGACCTTCTCTTCAAGAAGATGTTCACACAAATATGATATAATCTGGGCCAAATTTAAAAGACTTGATATATAACAAGTTTAAATTCAAATTACTTAACTTCTTTTCTTCCAAGTTTGTTGTTTACCTGTAATTAATATTCAGAATACAAGTGCTCATTCCAAACTTTCTTCCCACACAACCCAATGCACAATATAAGACATCTGGGGCCTAATTACGACCCATGCGGTATTGCACTTTTTGCTGTAAATACCGCAAAAAGAGCAATACCGCATGAAAGGGCAATTCCGCCCGATCATGAAGTAATTTGTGCGGTACGTACCGCCAAAAACTGGCGGTACGTACCGCACAAATTACCGCCCCGACAGGGCAGGCGGTAGTGCCCTGCTTCCATAGGAAGCAGGGCACGAGAGTGCCCTGCTTCCTATGGAAGTGGTGCCCTGCTCCCCTTGAGAGCAGGGCACCATTATTTTGCACTATTCCTAATGGAATAGTGCAAAATAAAAAAAAATGAAAAAAAATAAATTATTTTTTAAATTTGTAAACAATGCGGTACGTACCGCATTTTTTCTAGGGAATCTGGCGGTAAGGGCCTTGCGGATGCGGTATGTACCGTAAGGTACATACCGCATCCCCCTTACTGACCACATCATAATTAGGCCCCTTGTTTATTCCAACTCGGTATATGTATCAGCATTTTATGTTACTATTTCGTTTATATTATACTCCCCAGAAATTAAATCTCTGGTATACTCACAATACAGCATCCTGTCCAAGGTGCGGGCTACCCGATGCAGATTTACTCCATATGTTCTTGTACTGTCCTCATCTTGTTGCTTTTTGGCACAAGGTTTCTAATAGAATCTACCTTGAAGTACCTGATACACCTGCTCTCAATGAGTGGCTTATTATTTTTGGGCAATACCAAAATGTATCTGTGTCTCCATGTGTGTTTAAAATGTTAACGTTGGCTCGTGTTCTTATTGCTAGATACTGGAAGGATGTGCTGCCTCCCACCTTTACCAATTGGTGGTATGCAGTATTGCAATTGTTTGAGCTTGAGAGAGCAATATTGATTAAGCGGGGAAATCTTCGCAAATTGTATAGATGCTGGTATCCTCTTTTGTTCAATGAAGCATAAAGCTATTGTATTTTGATTTCAGTTTTTGATCACAATGTGCTGTATTACTGTCTGTTCTTCTTCCAATAAAATTAAAATAATAAATAAATAAATAAATAAACAAAGGTGTCCCTCCCTCCACCCTCCCACCACCCGCACAAAGGAAAACCAACAATGAAACAACCTACCCTTTATACACGTTACCCACCCCCAACTTCAAGTCCCACCTACTATAAACAAACTATATACAGGACCCACAGTGGTTACTTTCTGCCATGCTTGCACTGTGGCAGCTGGGCATCACTGCGGGCGGACCGGCACACACCAGTTGTGCTAGGCTCAGCAGAGGTGCTGGGAGTCGGCATCCTGGAGGAGTGGCTGGAGCAGCAGGTGGCTGGCTGGAGATGGCTGTGGCCATGTCCGCCATGGCTTTGGTGGACTCAGCAATTTGGCCAGACAGGACCAGGAAGTTATTTGCCATGTCAGTGCATGCCTTTGTGCACTGACAGGTGAGGACACGTTGCCGCCTGGCTATGGTAACTCGGTTGGCCGCCATTGTGTCAAGGCACCTGGAGATCTTCTCCAGTGCCTTGGCACTGGAGAAGATCTCCAGGTGCCTTGTGGCAAGGTCCTCCGCTGCAAGGGGAGCACACTGGCCATAGGTTGCCTGGTCCTGAGTAGCCAGGGTATGAGTCCCCATCTGCTGCTCCACGGAGAAGAGGCATTGCGACATGTCCTTGTAAGCCTCTATCAGGGCCCTGTCGGCAGCTAGGGGAGTATGGGCAGCCATGGCGACCGTCCACAGTGGACTAAACTGCCCCTCTTGGCTGGGGTCAGAGAAGCCCCCCAGGTCAGAGCCCCCCCAGTCCAGAGGTGACGGTGTCCGTGCCGGTACCGGTACCGGTACTGGTGCCACAGGCGGTGCCTGCGCTGGTGCCGGTGGTGGTGGTGGTAGTAGCAATGACTGCCCGGACTCCCCCTCCCCCTCCTCCTCTGCCTCCTCCTCTGCCTCCTCCTCATCCTCCTCCTCCTCTGCCTCCACTTCTGCCTCCACCTCTGCCTCATCCTCAGGACCCTCTTCCTGTGAGTCCTGAGATTCCCTCTGGCCTGCCGGCATGGCACACACCCTAACCAGGGCCCAGATGGCCCTGGTAGTCCCTTCCTGGTCTAGGCACTACTGGACACAGGGCTGAATGTCAATAATATCCCCAGTATCAGCTGGAGGTCCAGCAGGACCAGGCGGAGCAGTAGGTGGTGGGACGACAGGCATGGCAGCTGGTGGTGTTGCTGCAGGCAGCTGCAGTGGTGGTGCAGCCGCACCACTGTCGTCCACTCCCTGCCGACTCCTGTGGGCGGTGCCTGCTTCAGCACAGCGACTGGCGCTTGGCTGATCTATAGAGGGGAAAGCAACAAGTGTGGTTGATTGGCTGTGCTTTTCTCATTCCTAGCATTTGATATGAGATGGTTGTTATACAGTTGATACATAGACAAGGCGTAGGGCGCTAGAGGCAGACAACTCTCCAGCTGAGGTGGGTCCATCTGTGGGTGGGTGCACTACCCAAGTAGGAGAGGAGACATTAGACATGACGCCAGCATGTATGCTGTACTGGAGTTGATAATCAATCCAGTGGCCTTGCTTTGAGGCCTCTGACTATTGAGTGTCAATGCTCTTCAGGAATTGAGACCTACCCCTTCCAGAGAGTTGGCTGTCTCACACACCAACCATTCCATCCTACATACAAATTCCCCAATTACAAGTCAGGTGCCACAGAAGAGCGTCTGTATGACAGTCTGTAAACTGGCTTACTGTCAGTTAAATGATTCAACAGACGATGTACATTGGCCACCCAACTCATACTCAGGGCTATGTACAGCTGGGGGTTCCTGCATGTTGACAATAGACACATGACTCTGGAACATGGCCCTGCATTATGGGTTTTAACAGTAGGCAGCAAGGGAAATGCGACAATCAAGGACAGTGCCTGTACATGCACCATAAGTGCTGTATCATAAGTGCTGTGAGTAGAGATTCTAAGCAATGGTTTCAAATGAATTCTGGCTGTCTCTATAGACTGAGGGATCACCTGCCATTTCTGTGCTGGATCTAGGCTGGATGCTGTCCTTTATGTGGGCACATTATGGCTCACCTTGACACTGGTCTATCCATGGCACCACATACATCTTATTTGTTTACTGCTGGATTGTTGCTAGAAGTGGCTCTACATTGACGCTCCTACCCTCTGAGTTGTAGAGCTTGCAGAGTGCTGATAGGCCCTTAGCTACATGGCACAATTTGATTTCCAGCAATTGATACTACATCATACACACACACTAAGCAGTGTAAATAGCTGTATAGGTAGCCCACTGACCTTCCTCTTTGGTGTCAGAGGTACCATGGTCCACTGGACCCCACACCCTCAAGGCTCTCCACATCCATTAGGGTCGGGCGACTTCCTCCCATGAATGTAGTTGGAGCTCCTGCATGGGCCCCCCTCCCGTCTGGGTGACCAAACACTTGTGGGCATTCAGGTCCTTGTGCACCTTGATCTGCATGGATAGAAGAGAAGAGAGGATGGCAGTTAGTGACAACGTCCTGTGTCAAAGGTGCTTCACTGTTTCAATCAGCATTAGACTATCATTATAGCTGGCATTGGAGCCCTGTGAGCTGAATAGACATTACAGATAGCTGTAAATGCAGTTCTAATGGCATTGCAGCAGTTGCATATGTGCACCTCATGAGTGCCGTAATGGGAAAAAGTAGTTAAATGGGACAAATTGAGGAGGTGCACGCCTACTGCCGGGACCATGTCTTAGTTGATGAGGGATATTCACATGCATATAAATCAGTGTTCTCTGCATAATGTGCACCGTCCGGCTGGTCAAGGAGACCGCATTGACCCTACCTGTCATGGCCTTGCAGGCCAGGGTCTTCTGTGCAAACGTGCTCCTGTTGCTGAGGAACAGCACCTCACCATGCTCCTGTTGGTAGAGAGTAAAAAGGTATTTAGTGGCCAGTGAACTTTTGTTCACAACTTACAGATGAGCATTGTTTTGCTACCTATTTGCAGTGCTATTGTGAGATGTAACTGACCATTGGGCTTCTGTAGGGTGCAGGGGTGGTATATGGGCAGATGGTGCATCAGCGCCATCTGTGTCGTTCATGTGCGTTGACTAGCTGAAGGACCAGTGGTTAGCTGTGTAAACAGCTAGATCAGCTGTCATGTATATGACAGGGGCGTATATTTGTAGGCTCTTCCGTCACTCAGTGGGTGTCATGCACCTCCATAGTGTTGTGAATGGTGCATGGGACAGGGAGCAGGATTGACTTGCCATGTAGGTCTTGAAATGGTTTAAGTTTAAGTTTATTTATTTTAACGTGCACTACGCTCTTGGGCCTCTGCGCACGGGAACCAAAACGACATAACCAACAAGGGAGAGACGAGAGCAAGGAGGTTAAAACACAAGGTGAAGGTAGGCATCAGAAGAAACAGAGCATCATATATAAAGAAAGATATTCAGGTAGGATATTTAAAATAGAAAGTCTTTACAGCTTTTTTGAATGGGGCCAGCAGTGGTAAGTTCCTGGTGTCATTAGGCAGGTTATTCCAAGCCTGGGAGGCTTGGACGTTAAATCTTCTGCCGCCAAAGGTGCTTAACTTGAATCTATCACCCTCGATCCTCAGCTCTGACGAGGACCGAAGGGTACGAACAGTGGTTTTTGTCTTAATGAGGTCAGATAGATATTGTGGGGCCTGATTATGAAGACAGTTGTGAGTAAGAGAATATAACTTGTGCCTGATCCTGTCCTTAACTGGGAGCCAGTGTAGTTTGCGTCTATCATCAGAAATGTGTTGTTGCCTGTTTACACTTGCCACAATTCTGACCGCGTCATTTTGAATGACTTGCATCAACGCAATGATCTTATTGCTTGCCCCTGCATACAGGCTATTGCAGTAGTTAAGGCGGGAGTTTATGAGGGCTCCCGCCACTCGGGCTAGGTTTTCCTTTGACAAAAATGGCTTTATTTGACGAAGCAGTTTAAGGACATAGGAACAGTTAGACTTGAGGTAAAAAGCCTGTTTAGACATGGTGAGATTTGAGTCAAGCCAGATACCTAGGGTCTTTACAGAGGATGAGGGGTATATGGTATGCCCCTCAATGGTAAATGACTCATACTGTTTGGATAATTTTGCAAGTTTATGTCTGGTACCAAGGAGTAGAAGCTCTGTCTTGTTGTCGTTCAGGGCCAGCTGATTATGAGCCATCCAAGTCTGGATGAACTTAAAAAGTAGGGTTGTAGTAGGGCTGGGTATAATCAATCAGGGGCAGATTCACAAAGGTGTTTTGTGCGGGTTATGTGCCTCATCTGCGTAAGTCCTGTTGATATCAATGGGACTTACGCAAACGAATACCATGGAGGCACAACACTCCTTTGTGAATCAGGCCCACAGCCTTAGGTTGTGATGGGAGGTGGTGGGCTTTGCAGCTGGCAATATTGGACATGTGAGGATATGTAGTACTGGATACAGCCCATGATATGTGCCATGTATAGGGCGGCATCACACATTGGGGCTGATTCACAAAGGTGTTTTGTGCCTCTTACATATTTCGTCCGCGTGAGTCCTATTGATACCAACAGGACTTATGCAGGCGTAGTACGTGAGCAGCACAATACTCCTCTGTGAATGAGGCCCAATAGTGTGTGTTGAACATCAGTTGGGTTTGAAATAGTGGTGCATATCGGCACTTTTGGTTTGACATGGCAGCCATGTGGCACAATGCACATAGTGCTGTGTGCTTTTATTTTTGAATGTAATATGCGTGGGTGATGAGGGAATCATTTGACACATGCTATCAGTGTGGCAGCAGGGCCAGGGAGTTCAGGCAGTTAGAGTTAGGGGCTGATTGACAAAACTGTTGGGGATGATTAACAATACTGTTAGGGGCTGGTCCACAATACAGTTGGGGCTGCTTCACATAACTGTTAGGGGCTGAATTACAATACAGTTGGGGATAATTAACATAATAGTTATGTCCTGTCTTCTTTGTGCATCTGGTGTAACTCCCATTGAAAGCAATGGGAGTTGCAGCAGATGTACAAAGGATACACATGTGCCTGCTTAATACAGCAGGCCATGGGACAGTTTAGGGATAATGGGGGACAGTTGTGCAACATGTAATGGCCCTTACCTGCAGCTGCTCACCAAAGACCCGGAGCTCCTCCTCAGAGAACTTCTCCTTCCTCTGGTGAGCTCCCTCAGCAGACTTTCTGCATGGCATGATGAGGCTGGTAGGAGCAGAGGTGCACCAGAAGTTCAGGGAGGACAAGAGAGGACCGCGGTAGTCCGGACGGTACGTTCGCAATGGGCGCAAAGGGGTTTCCGGCGGTATTTCCGGGATTGCGTCACCCGCGAACAGTACTGCGTGAGCGCGTGACCGTTAGGTACGTTACCGCTCGCGGTTGGCAGTATGTACCGATGCGGTACGTACTGCACCGGTACGTACCACCACCCGCGAGCGGCAGGGGTCCCCTACCGTATCGGTTGACCCTTAACGTGTGGTAAGGGTTTTTTGTCGGTAAGTAACGCAATGCCTTACTGCTTTGCAGTATTTACCGACAAAAAAGTCATAATTGCGAGTTGTGCAATTGGTGGAGTCAGTAATTACCAATTTGGTACTTACCAACTCCTTTACCGCATGACTCGTGATTAGGGCCTAAGGCTCTGATTATGAGTTGGTCGGTAATGTACTTTTGGCAGTACTTACCGCTAAAAGTACATTACCGACCAACTTTTTGGCGGTAAAGGCCTTCGGCCCTATTATGAGTTAGGCAGTAGTACCTATGTACCTACCGCCTAAATCGTATGCCCTTACCGCAATTTTCCTTAATGGGAAATTATGGGAAGAGTATTTTGCGGTAATACCTTTCGGGAATTACTGCAAAATATAGCGGCCCGACAGGGCAGGCGTTACATTTTTTTCACTATTTACATGGAAATAGTGGGAAAAAAAATGTAAAATGAAAAATAAAAATATATTTTTAAAAGCCGCTTTTTGGCGGTACGTACCGCATCCGTACGTACCGCCAAAAAGAGGTACGTACCTCATTTTAAATGCGGTAGGGTACCTTTTGCGGTACGTACCGCAATGCTTTTCCGCATTGCGGTACGTATCGCAAAATAATGGCATAATTGTGCGTTAGGCACTATGCGGAGGCGCTATGTACCGAATCAGTACATACCGCCTCCCATAGCACCCAACTCATAATCAGGGCCTCAGTCTTTGACATCCAACAATCTATATACTAAAGTCCTCCACACTTGAAATGTTGAAAGAACAAATGGTAGGCCACGTCCAAGAGCTCTTACCTTAAGATTTCCATCCCTCACTTCCCAGGACCACACTATACTTATCTTCAGAAAAGGGCACAATGTAAGTTTCAAGGCCATGTCCATGGCCACTACTATCTTAAGGAGTCTGCCCCCATCTGGTACTGTCTTGTAACCCCAGTGTTGGTTCACCTCCTTTGGCTGCAAAGACAAAACAAGTCCAATATTATCTCCGCTTAATAGCTGGGTCACCTTGTGGGCTGCTTGGTTCAATAGTATTATCCCTGAACCACTGGGTCGGCACTTCTTTCGGGTTGCTTGACTGGTAGTCTCACCCCAGGTTGGGTTGGCTCTTCGGTTGGGCTCGTCTGTCTATATTCCCATGCCTGGTTTATGTTGCCTCTTTGTTGGGGCTATTCCATATAAATTTTCAACCCGGGTCTGGGTCTTCTCCTTTGTAGTCTTCTCCGACTGAATTGTCACCCCAGGTTTTGGCCGCTTGTTCAATTGGGGTATTTCGACCTGGACCACTTCCTACAGATCCTCTCTGACATGCTGGTTGCTACTGGACTCTCCTTCCAGGCCAACAGATTGCTCCTGGATCTGTAGTTCAGGCTAGGGATGGGCGAAATGTCGGAAAATGGTTAGGCACAAGGCAGGAGTAAAAACCCAGTCATTTTCTCTTTGCCCACAATGTTTCAAGGCATCAAAATCTTCCTTTAACATTTGAAAACTTTCATTTTCATTCATAAATTATGTTTGAAAATGTCTGGAATACACATTTTGTGTATTCTAGACATTTGCAAACATAAATTTCGAACATAAACAAGGGTTTTTGAAGAAAACAAATGTTTTTGGCCCAAAAAAAAGTTTTTTCTCACCTGTGCATGGGAAATGAACCCTATCCACTCTCTCGAAAAAAGCAGGACTGGTGAATGTTTGGAAATTCTCCATTTTCACCTTCGGACGAAACATTTCGCCCATCCCTACTCCAGGCCACAAGGCACTTTTCCTTGATCTTGATGGTGTCCCTGTATTCTCACCCAGGGTTGGGACGCCACCTGTGTGTGTCTGCAGGCTTGTCAGCCCTGAAGGGCTGACCATTAGTGAATGGAATGGCAGTGCTACAGGGTTAGCTGAGGGACGCTCCAGTCTCCCTTTATCCCTTTGACACTGCTCTCGTCAAAAATGGATATGACAGTGTACTGTTGGGAATCTCTAGTCCTCTCAGACCTCCCTTTGACTTAACAGAAGTGGGTGGTGTATCCGGACACTTTAGGAGCGAGAATTTCTGTTTATGTCTTCACCGTCTCTGAGCCTCTGCAAAGCACCACTGATCCCTTGGAGGCTTTACTTTCAGTCTAGCAAGGCTTTTTGGCTGCCTCTAGCTTGTTTCCATCCGGTCTTGAGAACGAGTGAAGGAAAGCCTCCCTGTTTCGTAGTCACTCTGGTGATGAAAAGAGGTAGTAGTTTGACCATTTGTGATGGTCACTTTGTCACAATGTCCCACTGATTGTCCTTCCCCTTTTCTTTGTAATGCCTGATTACTGGCAACAATTGAAGTGTCTCATGCAAAATCATCTTCATTTTGCTGGACCGATTAAGAGTCAACAGAGTGTATATATGGTACTTACAATGTATGGTGCTCACTCGTGGAATTTAGAAGTTTTGTTAGTGGTGGGACAGGGCTCAGAGTGGATATGGCTCTTGTTGCAGCTGACCATTGTCCAATGATATTTACTGTGACAACAGCCTATCATGAGCATCACTACATATATATCTACTAGTTGGCACTCTGTAGGCAGCCAGTTTGCTGTGGTGTCCTTTAGCCTGTGAGTGGCTTCATTAGCAGCGTCTACTGATGGTGTGATAGGAGATTAGCTATTGCTAAGCTTATCTAGAATGACTTCAGGTCTTTATTATTGCATTTTCCCTCTGGCACCGACCCTCCCGAATGGTTCACTTACACAGGATACCGAGTGACCAGGGCTATAGCTCTGATCTATGCATGGTTAATCATAGTGTCAACAACAATTATGGTACACCTAATTTCACCACCTGAAAAGCAACTTCTTTTAGAAAAAGATTGGGTCCTTGGCATCATAATCGCTTTCAAGGACATGATGGTAAAACTCTTAATGCATGCGGAGGAAGTAACTCACCATGCCCCATTCGTGCACCACCCCTAAGGTCAATTCAATACATTTAATGTATTTCTAAAATGGTAGAGAATATCTTTTTTTTATTTTTTTTATTTTTTTTTTATTGTCACTGGTATCAAATTCACAATTTATACACTATATACATTATATACACCACAAAAAGAAAAAAAAAAGAAAGAATTGTTCATATTATACATATTATAGCTTATTGTTCAATATAGGTCTCTAATGGACCCCAGTTATTACCAAATTTCTGGAAAGCCCCTTGATTATCCGAAACCGTCTTCTCAATCCAAAAGTTAAATAAAATTGTGTTCCACCACTCAATAGTCTTTGGAGCCTGATGATTCTTCCAGTATTTTGCCACACAAATTTGTGCTAAAATAATAGATCTATACACAAAAGATTTAAATGCAGCCGGAATATTCAAGTTTAATCCTGCAAATACCATGGTCTTACTATCTATATGAATATTCTGCCCCAGTATAGAGCTCATCTTTGTTTCAACCCCTTCCCAAAACTGTAAGAGCAGAGGACAGTCGTAAAACATATGCAATTGGTCTGCCTGAGGTAATTTACATCTGGGGCAGCAGGGTACCGTGTTTTTTGCCCATTTAGAGATTCGTGCAGGGGTATAATACCACCATTGCAAAAATGGAACAACATGTAATCTCTGATGGGATGAGAACAGAAACTTCTTTGCAAATTGTAGCTGTTTTCCCAGCCAATTTGGTTCATACGTTTCATCCAATTCTAAGCATTCTGCCCTTCTATGCGTTAAATGTTCCATGTCATGGGGATTAAACTGTAATAAGCATTTATAGATATAGCCCAATGTACCCCGCCCTGTGACATTTCTCCCGAGAACAGCTTCTACAAACGGGTTACTTACAGTCAATGCCTGAATATAAGGATGACGATTTTGATGAATTTGAAAGTATTTAAATAATGTATGTCTCGAGATTCCAAATTCGTTCACCAATTGTTCAAACGGTTTTATAGTGTTATTTTCCAGAATTTGATTGATGGAGGCCAAACCTTTAGATTCCCAATTTTTCGCCCCAAAGTCTCCGGGATCAGGATCAATAGCTAACAACGCCGTATAGGATGTGATCCGGGGTGTTTGAGTGAATTTACAAATAGCCTCCCATTGTTTTGAGTAAACAGAAAGAACCGGAAATTTGATTTTTTTTGAGAATCCTAGATCGCCAAGTTTCCCCTGCATGTCCCTTGGGATAAGCTCCCTTAAGATACGGCAGGACTCCATCGAACAATTGGTGGGAGTTAGGATTTGCTTAATTCGAGGTAATAATGCAGCCCATTTATACAATTTAAAATCAGGTAATGCCATACCCCCGTTTTCCCATTGGTGAGTAAGTTTTATCCTGCTCCGGCAGCTCACCGTGTTCCCCCAGATAAAACTATTTATGTTACTATTTAATTTATCCAGAACCTTTTTCTCCAATCCTACAGGGATGGCTCTAAACAAATACAATAATTTAGGGAATATGGTCATCTTTATGAGGTTAACTCTGCCTATTATAGTAAGGGGTAGTTTGCTCCATCTTTTACATAGTAGTCCAACCTCTTTTACCAGGCGGTTCAAGTTATGTATTGTAGTTTGATAGAGATTCCTGTGTATTTCTACCCCTAGATAAATTACGTATTGCCTATTACCAATAGGGTTATCAATAATATTCCAGCTCATTAATTGCGTTTTCTCTACATTTAGCTTATATCCAGAACGTATACCAAATTGTAATGCCTGCTCGACTATTACTGGAAACGCTTTTCCTGGATTACTAGTGATAACCATAATGTCGTCAGCGTATAGCGTCAATATTTGTACTGGCTTATCTTTTATTTTAAATGGAATTATGTCTGATTCTTTTTTTAAATGATTGCTAAAGGGTTCAATATATAAGGCAAATAATAGCAGTGATAATGGGCATCCCTGTCGAGTTCCCCTCCCTACATTGAAGTGCGCTACATTCTCTCCATTGACATTCACATAAGCTTGGGGGGAATAATAGAGAGCACGTATAGTGGCGACAAAAGCTGACGGAAAGCCCATCATCTCCAGAGTGCACCAAAGGTACTCCCATTCAACCACATCAAAAGCTTTTTGTGCGTCCAAAAAGATCAGCGCTAATGGATCATAGTTTGTTTCTGCGATATCACATAGGGTCAAGGCTAAATTGGTATGCGAGGTAGTGGGAAGTTTACCATACAAGCAGGCAGGAACTATTTACAGAGGGGTATTTCCTCCAGCATATCTTTAAGGGACTCAACTTCTCTCTCTAGATCTATCACCTTAAACGAAATTGAGGAGGCTATGAAGGGTCTGGCTAAAGGTAAAGCTCCTGGTGATGATGCAATCCCAGTTGAAGTTTATACGACTTTTTATCAGGAACTCTCTTCAATGTTCTTATTATTATTTACAGAGATCTTTGATAGCGGTATTATCCCCGAATCTTGGCGCATCTCTAAAATAATCATGTTTCTAAAAAAAGGGAAAGATCCGTTGGAATGCGGCTCTTATCGCCCTATCACACTTTTAAATACGGATGGTAAAATTTACTCGAAAGTGCTGGCAAACCGTCTTGCCATATTTATGACACAACTGGTGGCCGAGACTCAACATGGTTTCATACCCGGAAAGGGTACTACCTCGCATACCAATTTAACTGGTAGAGAATATCAAACCCACTCACTAAAACTAAAAGCAATAGTTTGTTACTTCTGTAGGAAGAGCCAACCGACAAACCTTATCTTCCAAAAGAAAAACTATTTCAAAGATTCTTGAACTGACACAACAAGAGGATTCAAAACCCGAAGTACATTGTCCCAGCCTCCTATTCAACTCTTTCAAATTAGCTTGTCTCTGCATCCCCTAAAATGCAAGATTTTAAAATACAGGAGACCCCTCAACCTACCAAATACGCCCACAGATTAATAGAGTGGGAAACCCCTACAGCCTCTCCCCACCGTCAATATGCACCCCAGAAGTGCATATTGACTAATATACTATACTATAATATTTGTAAAATATATGATTTCAACTTCTCTAGGCTGTACAGGTCTAGAGGGCCTGAAATGAAAAGACAAAGTATAACTAGGTACTCCATATCCTTTGAGCCGTTAGGTAGTTGTGGCAGATGTCCCTTGCCCCACAGTGCATCGCTAGCACCTGTCCTTTGCCCGATGAGGCATTGCTGGCACATGTCCTGTGCCCCATGAGGCATCGCTGGCACATGTCCCTTGCCTCACTAGATACCAGAAAAACACATACCTTTCCTACAGCATATGTGAATCCATGGAATATTTTCCTTACCACTTTTCTTTATGATGCACTCATCTGTGTCTTAATCTTCCCCCAGTCCAGAGATAAAGGATATGTTCATCCTGTCCAACAGCCTGTTCCCACAGAGGCCATACTGTAGTACTCAGAGCGCATCCAACACGCTCTACCCGGCACTCTCCTTGGCCGTGCCCTTCTGCACATCCACGTCAGTTATTTCAATAAGCACTTTAATAAATTTCGGAAGAAATACGTATTCCCAAAGTATTTGTTGAACAATTTTTATTCGTATTTATATATGCAAATCACTCCCAACTAAACCTTTGATCATGATGATTCCACTACTCTTGGCGTTCAGAAAGTAGAGTGGTTTAGATTTACGCGTTTCAAATATCATAATTCATCTTCAGAATCATATCATCAGAATCTTTTAGACATCGTTCTCTGAAATTCAGACACTTTTACTAAAAACAAAACAGAAAAAATACTTATTAATGACAGAGGCCATGCAAGATTATCTGGGCCTCTGTTTTCTATCTCTCTCAGACAGAAAACCACTTTTCAGTTGCATGATCTTTCTTCCAGTTGTGGAAGTTCTCACAGTCATGCAAAACTATCCCTACGACATTGATCTTGGTAGAGATGTTTCTTACATTGTGGACTACTGACAGGCCCTATTTGTTGGGGTGCCATCACCCAGTAATTGTGGTTCTACCAGAAGGATTTCTTTTACAGCACAAGCACCTGGCACGTGTTTCAAGAATCTTGGCGTGAAGGTGCTATGGTGGTGTAAAAGTCATAATTAGTGATGGTTATTCCTCGCTGCCAGCATTGTACCAGCATAAAAGCGCTCACCACGTAGGCAAACCGTCTGTACAATTTAGACATCTGTGGAAATGAGACTTAAAATCATTTGTATTATTTTAATCATTTTTGTTTTTCTACCTTTTTGTGTCATTTATGATCCGACAGTCAGAAAATTAATCCTTTTAATATTCTCAGTAAGGGCTTCCTTGAAAAGTAAGAACTGGGACTACTTTTTCATTACGAATAACATGTGGAAAGATAATTTCAGCCCATCTTAGCATCCCTTGAAATTAAATGCTGCCTGGCTTCTCTCTTTTTTTGTCACGCTTTCAATGTCACATGTCAATGCTACTCGGAGCACTGACCTTTCTACAGCTTATTAATTGCTTCCAATTACCTACCCAGCTTTGTTGTTGATGTTAGTATTGATTTCTTTCTAATGTGTGTCAGTAATGCATTATTAACACTCTTTCACATCCTGTGAATGGGTGATTAAATAGTTCTCCATAATAAAAGGCACTACTGGACAGGTCACTCAGGCAAGTTAAACCGATGAAGCCAGGAAAAACATTTTTTGGGCTGAAAGCTCTGATTGTGCAGCAGAAGATGAAATATACTCTTTAATGTGGCAAATCCATCAAAATCCTCACAATGCGGTCTGCATCACATCCACACATCACATAATTTCAGTGTCTGTTAATACTGCTGCTTTCCTGCACTGCTGGTGTAATGCTTTGCAGGTTCCTGGTAAGTGTTACCGCTTACTTACCTTATAAATTGGCTGTGTCATATGCTATCTATAAATTCTGCCTGCTTGTGTGTTTACTTGGCTTTTAAACATTTTTGTAGACCTTAGAAACGCATTTACTATTGTAAGTATTGAAACTGTTTTAAATTGCCCTCGGAACAGTTTTTTCTCTACCAATCCATCCACTATCTGACCTGACCCCATACACCCTCCGATACACAGTCTCACTTTACCCCAACCATCTCACCTCATCCACCCACCTTTACTCCTCACGGACCAACCCACTCAGCCACTTTCTTACTTTTTCCCACCCACTCATCGTCTCAACCTCTCCCCACCCACTGTCTCACCTCTTCCAATCAGTCACCCATTGTCTCACCTCACCGCATCCATCCCCACACCGTCTACCCTCACCTCACCAAACACACCAACCATGTATCTGGCGATGCACTCAACTACATGCAGAAAACTAATGGCATTGGCCAATGCTTGTTAGAATTCCCATGAGCTTCTAAATGGACTTTTGGGTTAATCTGGCCAAGTTGAACATCCCAAAGATTGAGAAATATGATTATGAGAAAAGTTTGTTTTAGAAATGAATTTACCGCACACGTATTTAGATACGCGCACCGGGAACCCAGGCAACTGGGGGAAGCCCGCAACATATGAACACAGCGAGAATAGCAATTATTGGGAGGAACAAAATAAGAACAGGCCAGCGTATAAGGTAGTGACCGAGCCAAGAACCTAAGCACAAGTTAGAGAGGTCTAAGAACCGAGGCCACCAATGGTGTAGAAGAACCACACACGGAAAGACAACTCAGTACTACAGTGAATGTGCATGAGAAGGAAGAGGAAGGAAGGCACATCTATCTCTGCTGACAAGCAGCCAGTGGAAGACCGGTAGAACAGACAAGCTAATGTATTGTAAGACAACTCGGAGATTGCCAAACTTGTAAACTAATGCAAATAAATTCTGCAATAGGTTCCTGTCTCCTTGTTCCTGCTCTTTTCACCCTGTTTCTTCTGTCCCTCAACCTTGCATGACAAAATATAAAAGATTTGTGTGCACAACCAGGGCTATGGAAATACCCTGGTTGTGCATCAATGGACAGTTGCTACTGGGGGCGATACAAATACATGTTAACATAACATAACAACAAGGAGAATCAAAGAAAAAGATTAGGTTTATGGAGACGATGAAAGGTGAAAAGATTAGTGTCCGTACAAAGCTGAAAAAGAAGGGAGAGACATAATTTGGATTTCAAATGGGAGAAAGAATAAGAGCTGCTACATGTCTTGCAAATTCATAGGCTCAGAAGCAGAACTTTGTCAGATAAAGAGATTAGATGAGAGCTAAAATGTCCTATTTTTACTTGAGCTAATACTATGACCAGCCCTGTATAAAGCATGGTAGAAATACAAAGTCTAAACTTAACGTGTAGATCTACAGGGAGTTTAATAATCAATCTAGAACAATACCGCAGATCCCATCCTTCGCCAATTTGTCTAATATTATAGTGTAGTAGATTGTGTGAAAAGTAGCTGGCTGATCCCAAAGGATCAGGATACCGACACTGTTGCTGTTAGCTAAAAGGATAGTTCGTCTAGAACAGACAGCAGGAATAATTCAGAGCCTACATAGGGGTTGCAACCAGGTTGAAAGTCATTAAGGGAAAGGAGAAGTTTTGATTAATAAATGCCAAATAAAGTATTGGCGAAGAATTTAAGATGGTTAGCAGAGGCTTAGATAAGATATATGTGGAGTTAGCAGGATCAGATCAGTCAAATGTAGTTTTTGAGGAAGCAGATGCGACCACCTTCACTAGAGCTAGAATACAGTTAAAGGAAATCAAACAACTGATTATAGCAGTTAAGGTAGATTCTACAGACAGAGCAATGCATATGAGAACAATTGCAGGACAAGAATAAAGACGGGAATTAGATTTGAGACTAAGAAGATAACAAAGAGTCTCAACATCAGAAATATCAGGGACAGAAGGAGATGAGAAGAGATCAGAGATGCTGGAATTCCAGCACCAGATATCTGTGAGCAGATATTGGTGTATCAAACCAATATGACCAATTTTTGTAGAAAAATAGAAGAAAGCTAAATTAGCAAGGTGAAGATAGAATTAGGGAAGGATAAATATGAATTCACACTAAAAACTTCACTCGAACGGTTAGATGCAGAATAAAATAGGAAAAATTAGTAAGTGCTTTTTAGAAGCTCTGATGGCCATGTGGAACTGGTAAAAATAATTTCATTAAAAAGTGTGGCTAGCATCATAGTAGTTGTGACACCAGCCATTCAGCATACTTAGAGGCAGTCCAAATTTTTTTCAAAATGCAGTGGTAAACCAATGATCAGATTTATTCAAATGGGTCTAACAATATAGAGAGGACATGGAATCTAAGAAAAAAGAAACTTTAGTGTGCTCCGGATAGCCAGTCCAGTTCAGGGACTGGCCTTATGTTCACTGCTGTCTGGTATTAGGACTCGGACTGTATGATTTTCCTTGCTTGCTGATTTGGCACTGTTTGTTGGCTGCTGTTGTTGTGTGTTCTGTCTGGTGTCCTGAGGCCCCCGGGCGTGTGGCACTGTAAATCATTCAATTACATTACATTACATTACATTACAGGGTGGTTTCGTCGCTTGTAGACCCAGAGTGGCCCCAGCTAGTATGCCGGCAGGGACATCTTTTCTCTTTATTTTTTAAATATTATGGGGGTTTCAATCCCAAAGACACCCTGCCACTCCCACGACTCCCTGACCCACTCCCTGAGCACCCCAAGCCCCTTTTTTCCAGGCTAACGAAGCCCCTTTACCTGTTTATGTTTGCCACTCCTCTCGCATTGCACAGCCAACTCCCCACTGCTCTGTGCCAATGGGCGGAGCAGCTACAAGCCGGTAATGTGATGCACGCAGCGGGACACATGAGCCTAATATCAACCATGCCAGGGATTTTAGTCACCTACACTGAGAGTGACTGAGTGACCAGAGCTAGAGTTACTCCCCATTTTTTCCTCTACACACCAAAGCCATGTGCATCAAGCAACCCCCTGAAGAAAAACAAGCATTAGTAATGCAATACCTTTTCGGAATTTATTTTAAAAACTGATGGGCACTGCTAAAGGGATTTCCCTTAGCAGTGCCCAGCCTTTATTTTTTACATTTTGGGGGCACAAGTGCCCCGATGCAAAGAGGGCCACCCTCGGGAATTCCCCGCAGGAGTGCCCAGCCCTTATTTCTGCACTTTTGGGACCACAAGTGCCTCGATGCAAAGAGGGCCACCATCTAAATTCGCTTAGCAGTTCCCAACCTTTATTTTTTACACACAAGTGCCCCGATGCAAAGAGGGCCACGGGTGGCCCTCTTTGCATCGGGGCACTTGTGGCTCCAAAAATGCAGAAATAAGGGCTGGGCACTTCTTAGCAGTGCCCAGCCCTTATTTTTTACATTTTGGGGCTACAAGTGCCCCGATGCAAAGAGAGCCAACTGAGGGTGGCCATCTTTGCATCCGGCCACTTGTGGCCCCAAAAGTGCAGAAATTAGGGATGGGTACTGCTAAGGGGAATCCCCTTAGCGGTGCCCAGCCTTTATTTTTTACACACAAGTGCCCCAAAAATGCAGCTGGGCATTGCTAAGGGGAATCCCCTTAGCAGTGCCCAGCTCTTATTTTTTACATTTTTTACACACAAGTGCCCCGATGCAAAGAGGGCCACCCTCGGATGGCTCTCTTTGCATCGGGGCACTTGTGGCCCCAAAAGTGCAGAAATAAGGGCTGGGCACCGCTAAGGGGCATCCCCTTAGCAGTGCCCAGCCTTTATTTTTTACATTTTGGGGCCACAAGTGCCCCGATGCAATTGGGGCACTTGTGGCCTCAAAAGTGTACACATAAAGGCTGGGCACTGCTAAGGGGATTCCCCTTAGCAGTGCTCAGCTTTTATTTTTTACATTTTGGGGCCACAAGTGCCCCGATGCAAAGAGGGCCACCCTCGGGTGGCCCTCTTTGCATCGGGGCACTTGCCCTTTCAACCCCGCCCACGCCCCGCCCACGTCCCACCCATGCCCCGCCCACGC
>JAVSBX010541131.1:0-11001 GCA_033119125.1 Desmognathus anicetus
GGCTACAGGAGCCGAAACTGCCAGAGGGTTGTGCGAAGCAGGCTGGTTCGCTACCCCAGCCCTGCCTCTCGTCACACTAATTTCAATTGATGATATCCTACTATTGAGACGCGAATAGTTCCACAGCTTTCTTCTTAAGCTGCGGCACTCTGAGTCAAACCATAAAGCGTTCTCCGGCTTAATGCAATCAGAAGGAGTCGACTTTAGAACTTTTGGACTCTTAAGAAAATCACTCAAAGCTGCCATATTGCATTCATACCTTTGAATGGGGTCGTGAAAAAATGACAGTGGTACATCATTTAATTTCTCCAGCAGTTCACTATATTGAGAAAGATGAAACTCGGATAAGCATATTCGAATAGAAATTTTGATTGACACCGAAACTGAAGAACCAAAAGTTGGTTCCAGGGTTATCCCAAATGAAAATTTCATTAATAGTTGTGCATGGTCTGAGTTCGCTGACCAAACATAGTGAAGTGCATCACAGCAGGGGACTAAAGAAACAGAGACCAAGAAGTAATCAATTATAGAGGACTGGCGACCTCTCTTAAAAGTGGCATCCAGTAAAGCACTTCCTTGGACTCTCCCATTAACAATAACTAAATCATTACACATGAGCATGTCACTTAGGAACTTTACATTGGGCAAGATCTTAGGTGCGGCCGTAAATGCTGGAAAGACCCATGGAGGGACCAAGCAATGAACCCTTTCCCAATCTTCAAATATGGTTGGTTGTACAAGGTTGCTGTTGAGATCCCCCCCCCACAATTATAAAATCAGATGGAAAATCATTACTTACACTGGTGAAAAAAGCACCCATTGGTTCAGATATCTTACATTAGCAGGAGCATTGAGAAATGCTGGATGAAGATACATATTAACCAGAATAATACATTTCGAGGGACACGTGGAAGTAGGACATGTTAACCTAATTGCCAATATACCAGGTAAATCAGCCCATATTTTCATAATAGACCAGTTTAAAGAAACAGTTATCAAAATAGCCACACCACCTGCATTATGACTTCTAGGTGATGGGGCTGAATTCTGGAAAACAGAATAAAAACCATCAAAATGTATTGGGGCAAGGATCCACGTTTCCTGTAAAAAGATAAAATCCAAATCACACAGAGATTTCCAAATATCCGGGTCTATAACATGCGCAATGCCAGCACAGTTCCAAGACAATGCTGTTAGAGGTCGCACCCCGGAGAGATCCGACCCAGAGGTGTCCTTGGGGCTAAAGACTTAGTTCAACTTCCAGAGCTTCTTCCAGAAGACTCCTGTCAGTTATAAGAGGAGGCATACATCCTTCAGGTAAGTTATCATGAACAGAATTCTCCCAGGACTGGGGCTGCGATCGATGTTGTCTTTTTGGTGATGAGGCTAAGGAAGCCTGACCCATGCTGCAGCCTTTACGTTTGGCCTGCGGAGTGGCTGAAGAAGCACTCTTAATTTCAGAACAACGTGCCGCGAGGCCAGACTCTGGATTAAGCCTAGGGGTCAAGACCAGTGTGATCTCGTAGCCTTTTGAGGCAAAAAATTCTGCCTGAGCCCATAATAGCTCCTTAATGAATCTATTTTTAAAGCTGATACGAGTTAGAGTCTTTACATCCGGAAGAGGTAGATATTTAAAGTAGCAAACATCAGATGTAGAAAGATTACGCAGCAGTGGATTCAGTGCACAGATGTTGTGTAGACATGGTAAGTTAAATGAACGATGCTCAAAGTCATCCTCTTCCCAAAATAATGGGAAGACATGGAGGGAGTACATGCAGTACTGATGGCTCTCTTTCGAAGCTGCATTTAGCACATTAGAGGGATTAATTACAGGAGCCAGAGTGGAAGAGGAGGGCAGAGATTCTTTTTTTGGCAGTGGTGCAAAACAATTGGCCCCCGGGTTAAGAAAAGACTTAGGGGGCAGCAGAGAGACTGGCCTGGAGGCATTCGAATTTGACATTTCTGTTGTTACAGCGACAATTTTCTTATCCATATCAGCCAAGTTTTTTGTAATTCTCTGCACTTCCTTTAAGGCTTGTGTAGACGTCACATGTTGATTTTTTTGCATTTTTAATGCCTCGTCAGATTTCTGATCAATCCGTGCCATTTTCCTGTCAAAGTTGGCCATTAATTGGCGTACCTGGGCAAACTTTTTATTCGAACATGCTTGGATATCTTCCATTTTAGAAGATAATGAATCTATGGTGTTCTTTTGGGCTGCGATAAGATTTGCCATTGAGTCCAGCACTTTTGCCATACCTCCAATTACACGCAATTGATTGGTATCGGTATTGGGAAGTGAGCCATTGGGTAGGTTAAATTGCACCTCTCTGAGTTCAGAGGAAGAATTGGGAACTATCCCATCAGGAGAAAAACTGGTGTTGTCCGAGAGGTCAAAGATTGATGGAAAAAATGATTGATTACGGGAGATTGGCAGAATAGAAGAATCTACGACCGGGTCCTGAATATCCACAATTTCAATTCCTGTACTATCGTGCGGAGTGGTGTTACTAACCTGCCCATGAATTTGCACTTCAACCGCGATGCTCTTAGGATTTTCAATTGCATGTTCCACAGTGGTTGGTACCTCGTTGCCTATGGCATTGAGAATAAATTGTGCATTGTCAGGCCTGTTCGAGCCATCAGAAGGTGTTTTAGAAATAGACACCATTGTTGGAGACAAAAGCGGTTTTTCTGCTGCCATTTTTAAAAATTGTGTGATTGGAGGTTGAGGTATGCTGCACTTAGGAGAAGTGCCACCAGGATTTAGGACTTTGGTCTTCTGCCTGGTGACTGGCATTGTGCAGCAAAATTTGGAAAGTCTAAAGCAGGTGACGAGCCACTTGACAGTAAATAGGCCGAGCAGTAGTTGGAAGCAGACAATAACACTAGGCACCATAAAGCACCTAAGGCACGCTTGCCGACACAAGGTCAGGGGTGCCAACAGCTTCCTAGCTAGTAAAGTGTACTCACAAATAGCCGAATCAGGCCAGGCCTCAGCGCCCCCAAGACTCCCAAGACTTTAGAACTAGCCTCTGTCAGCCTCCGTAAAGCCGCCGGGCCGCTCCACTCGGCCACTCGTTCCGCAACAGCGATTATGAGGACCTTTCATGGTGTCTGACGTCAGTGCCAGGCCCGCCTCCGTAGCGACAGAGGAGGAGGATAGAGGATACTAATGCACTCCAAGGACCTCGCGGGCTGACCACGGCCGAGCCTCAAACAGCCTCAGACGGTCCACTCACTGCTCCACTCGGCGCTCCATCTCGCGCCACCCGCTCCGCATCACACGCTGCCTTGCAGGATTTTAAATGCCGGCTTTCAGGTGAAGTGGGCGTGCACACTGGAGACAGGGACGCTGGGAGCCAATTAGGTGAATCTTATCAGGCAGGTGAGGTGCTTTTCACTCCATGCAGTAGATGGTGATGCAGGGGCAACACAAAGAAAAAAAGAAAAATAACAATTGTTGCCTGAATGCTGCACTGCAGCGATGGCCTCAGACGGTCCACTCACTGCTCCACTCGGCGCTCCCTCTCGCGCCACCCGCTCCACGTCACACGCCGCCTTGCAGGATTTTAAATGCCGGCTTTCAGGTGAAGTGGGTGTGCACACTGGAGACAGGGAAGCTGGGAGCCAATCAGGTGAATCTTATCAGGCAGGTCAGGTGCTTTTCACTCCATGCAGTAGATGGTGATGCAGGGGCAACACAAGGAAAAAATAAAAATAACAATTGTTGCCTGAATGCTGCACTGCAGAGACGGCCTCAGATGGTCCACTCACTGCTCCACTCGGCGCTCCCTCTCGCGCCACCCGCATTCTGGGACTGAACGCTGCACATATGATGCTATGGGCATGCAGACTTTGCCCGGCACCTCTCAAGGGAGCCATGTCCCCAGGGCGTGACTCCATCGAGAGGCGAATGGGTGCTGCTAGTACGCCCATGGCCTCGGCATCCACACAGACGCTGGAGCCAGAGGATTATCCGGACCAGAATGGCATGGCTGGATCTTTAATGTTATTGAAGTTTGGGGTTCTAAAAGTGAGAACATTGAGGAATTGTGAGGCTACTTGTTGGAAAAGGCTTAGGGGTCTGCTAAGGTCTTCCCCTTTTGACCCAAACTCTTTGGACTTAAATAATCTAAAGCAGTAAGCGGTATTAAATGTAACTATTTTTGTAGACTAGAGAAAAGGGCCACTTAATCTATAAATGTGTGGTTGACTCTGACAAGCAATTACAATTTCAAATTTACTGAACAAGTGGAAAGATTTGGACTTAAATATTCAATTGAATGTCTTTGGTCTCATGGTGTATCTCCTCCATCCATGACCTATAGTGAAGATAAAATCTGGATATCCCCATTTTCTTCCCAATTCAATAGATGCTTACAACTTACTTCCCTCAGTTGGTATTCCAAAATAAAGACACATCAAGGTCTTGAAGCTTACATTACAGAATGTGATAATGACAATTCTTGGGTTTTTTATGAAATCGAGGTTGGATATGCCTCCGGTAATTTACTTATTGTCATAGGAAAAGCACCTGCACTCTGAGAGATTTTGTTACAATTGTAAAGATATTATCGATGATTTACCCCATTTTTTTTTAACTTCTGTCCTATCCTTGATGACTTTAGAAATAACTGGCTCACGAAATATAAAAAATTGGATAATGTTTGGACAAGGACATATGTCCTTGTCATGATGTTAGAGGGCAGGTCCCTCTTGCTTAAGTTGTATAATGGTCAATCTGTTCTAATTTCACAGAATATTCACGTCATGATATCAAAATGCTGGTTCCCTTGCTTAAATTGTACACACCCACCCAAGGCTCAAAAGACTCACCTTCTTTGCTAGTGGAGGGGCATGGGCTCGCCTCTGACGGAGCTGGCAGGGTGCATGAGCGGCAGGACCAAGCAGTAGGTGAGCAAGGGCAAGAGGGTGGAGAGCCCACATGGCTGGGCAAGGCCCGAACTTGCACCTGCTAAGGTTAGCCGCATGGGACCCTGTGAGCAAAAGCAGATCTACCATTAAGTGGCTGGCGCCTGTGCAGGAAAAACATCCATGGTTAGAATCATGGGTTGGGGTGATGTACAGACGCTTCCCCATAGATATAGCCACAGTATCAAAGGGCACTTTCCTATTTGCCCTTTCACAGTTCAGCCCTTCGAACTGTTGTCCATAGTTGGACACTGAGTGCCACTACTGGGTTGGTCGCCTCTGAGCCAGGTGCCGCGATCGGTGAAGGGTGGTAGTAAGGAGGGGATGCAAGGAGAGATCTCTCTCACCCAGCCTTAAGCAGCGTCCATGACGGCTACAACCACTTTCCAACTCTCCTGGCCTGCTCCTACTTTGCTCCTTTTCCTCTTTGGATCCCCTCCCCTTCTTGTTTCTTCTGTCCCTACCTTTGCATGCTATAACTATCAAGTTCAAGTTAACCATAAACTTTATTTTGCAAATTAATGCATAAAGTGTAAAATAAATTAATCAATACATACAATAAAGCTCATAAAAATCTATACAAGCATTACAATTTCATCCTTGGTACAACATTTTTCATATTATACTTTCAGCCTGATTAAATGTTTTAAAATTATAATACTACAAGGGCACGTTGCACACCCCGTAAGCCTATTATACCAATTTCTCTATAGGAGCTCACAATTCTCGCAATCTCTTCTGCTTTTTCTAAGTTTATAATCATATCTATAGCTTGATCATACTTTTATTTCGGCAGTCCAATCAGATATCCATTTCTTTCTTTCATTATTATATTGTTTACAACAGCAGAGTATATGTAACGCATACTTCTCAGAATTATTACTGCAATTACAGCATAACCGCTCAGATGATTTTTGGATTTCATTATTATATTTAGTTGATCTGTTCTAAACATCTTATAGATCATAGCAAGAGGTTTCTGAGTATTTGGCAAACATGCTAATAGCTGGATTTTTCACCACTGTATTGTATAAATGTAATGACTTGGATTTCAAATTATGCTGCCTGTTGAGCTCCATATTTAGGTCTAATGCTTGGGTTTTCCAAATGGGGCTGACAGCTTTAAAATCACAATTTCTACAAACCCAAGTCTCATATATCTCCCCTTTTTTTTTTTTTTACATTTTTACAATTTTCAATAGCTCGAGCCTAAGTACATTAGAACTGTCCCACTCAAGATCTTCCAATATAAACAATTGAATTCTTACTCCTGGCAGAATTCGAAGTGCCCGTGGATGCTATTTTTTGGTAGTTTCAACAATCACACCCCCTGTATGCGGAAGAGCAAAATAGAATGTTTACCATCTATAGCACAGCCTGAATCTCTCATGGGTGCCTCTTTGGATACGTCTTGAACCGCTGATAATTCCCAAGTGATCTTATTGTCAGTAAACAGTTTCGTGATCCCTAAAAAACTCTTGCCCTGATGCAGGTTCCTGGTCACCATCAATAGACCTTGGGGGAACCGAAACAGACTGTCGGCACTTTTTCTTCCTGTTTCTTTTGTTGACAGATTCTATCCATTGAATTTAATACTAAGTTTCATAAAGGTTTATAATTGATTACGGTTATTTTCCTTTTCTGTCACTGGTGAACATGGTTTGTATGTGTGAAAAAGACAAATTATTTTTTCCATGTACTACTTGTACCCAGTTGTGTATGATTATTAAATGTATGCATTTGCCTTATTTTTATTAGTTAGCTCAGTTGTAGGGATTTTTGTTGATTTTTTTTTTTTTTACTTTTTATAAAAATTTTATTGGAAAGAGGAGCAGAATAACATACAGACAATGAGGAAAAAAAAAGAAAAAAAAATACAATAATGAACAAATTGAGCAAATTAAAGCAATATGCTTAAACATTCAGCAGGAGAGGATACCACCAATTAAACAGTTTGCGGACATTTCCACGTTTCATCAGCACAGCCTTTTCCAGTTCAAAAAGATTCATGACCTCTGCCCACCAATGTGATCCAGATGGGGGCATAGGGTCTTTCCACGCTTTGGCGAGCATAATGCGGGCCAAAGTGAGCATTTTGAAAACACACGGTAACAGACTTTCTGACTGGTATTGGCCAAAAATAATGAGGAAATCGTTTAAAACTGGGGTATCAGGTACTTCGGCATAGATCTTATTACACACTTCCCTCCAAAAAGACGTCAAATGAGGACAATGTAAAAACATATGTAGCAAATCAGCATCCATCAGCCCACATCTAGGACACAGCACTACCTTGTTACTGTACCATGAATTAAGTTTTTGTGGAGTGTAATAAAGTCGAAATAGCAGCATAAAATGATGGTAGCGATAACGAGAAGAGATGAACAACTTAGCAGCTCTAGCCAAACAGCAGCCAATCAATTCAGGGGGAACCAGACCCTGCAAGGAAAGAGTCCAGCGGGCAGCGATGTTTGAGAAATCCGAGGGGATGGCTTCCGTAAGAATGGAGTAGTAGGCGGAAATAGAGCCCTTGCCAATCCGGTGTTTGTAGATAAAATCAGCCCCAAAAGGGGAGATCTCTTCTAACACAATTTGCTTGTGAATGAGTATGGCCCGAATCTGGAGGTACTTAAAGAACGTATTGGGTCGGAGGCCATACTCGGAGCATAGTGACTGGAAAGTTCGAACACCATCCTCATCGAATAACTGGCCCAAAGTAGTGATACCGACATCCACCCAGAGTTTACCAATACCATCTAACAGTCCGCTCTGAAAACTTGGGTTCTCCCAAATGGGGGTACGAGGGGATTTTTGTTGATTGATATTGACTATTGATGTCATCATTTTTTATAATTAATAAAATTTATTCCATTTATTGTATTTCTTGTGTTGTAATCTTCCTTTCCTGTCTTTTGGGTCTCAGTTTTCATTAACTTACATTGATTGCAAATAAAGCACCACACCTACTCTGTAGGTTTTGCCTTTTCATAAACACTGTTTGAATTTATTCCTGCCGCAGAGCCCCCCATTCTTTGTCATATATAGGGCCAATTCTGGGTTGAGGAGGTTACGGCCCCAGCGACTGACCCCCCTTCCTCTCTTAGTCAATGAAGCAAACTGACATTGACATTTTTTGAGTCACTCTGATAACTATCCCATCTCATCCTGGTTTGTTGCTGGTAAGAAATGGGTAAAAAATAAATTGAGGTATCCAGGTGCTATAGAAATACCACATAACATTACATAACTTAGGCCTCAAATGGCCCTCACTTTAGCCGGTTAAATGTTTTTGTTTTAACTGAAATACAAATACAGTCTATAATGGACTCCACCTGATACAAGAGAACAATTCTAAAGCGCTGAATTTTGTCTGGCACAAATTTCCATGGTAGAAAACCCATCTGCTGCACCTTATAGCAGATTATGTTGCCATCGCCAGCTTCAAAGACATGAGTTTGGTATGAATTTCGACCTATCTATAATTCATGCAATGGTGGATCTTTTTGCACTCATTTTGAATCATGAAAACTAGTAAATTTTGAAAGACCACTGAATGGAGCACTTCACGAGGCGTTCCAAGGAAAATCTAAGCTAGGAGTAGAGCCAGGTCAGGTTTTTTTTAATCAGAGCTTTGCCTATCTAGTCCCAAGTCCAACAAGATTCCTTTAGAAGCCATCCTGGGATGGTTTGATGATCACTCAACTACTTTAGAAGTCATTCTGCCATCATCAGACATAATAAAGCTCTTGAAGTCATCAGCAAAGTTGAAAAAATAAGTCTGATGATTCCAGAATGATTTGTTGATTACTTCATGAGCATGTGGGATTAGTCTAGCGACATCTCCTTTAAATAATTCGGCCTGTGGCCATACTTCAGCATGGTTCAGATGATGTCTCAAGTTATGTTACAAGGTATTTGTATAGCCCCCTATACAGTTACAGCTGTCTATCGGGGCTACCCATCTACCTCGCACCTGGGGAAGGGAGGGGGAGGAGGGAGGAGCCCCTCGGTGACCAGGGGGCTCTGGAGACACCGATCCTCCTGATAAGCGGGGACAGCGAGCGACAGATACAGGCACAACCTTCCACCTAGTACAAGCCCCGCGAGGGCTACGCTGGCCTCCAAACATACCACAACCTGATGCACAACAAACCCTAGGACCTCTACAAGATGGCTGCCAAGTCACCACCGGGCCATTAAAATGACTGCCCACACGGCACCTAAGCGACCCATAGATCCTCACAGTCACCCTCACAGAACCCCAATAGTGACCATAAAGGACACCGTGCCCTATAAGGCCTGCCCATATGGCAACCTAGAGTATCACCCACCAAAGCAGAACCTCAGACGGTTGAACCCCTAACTTAAATCCAAATAAACTATAGATCAACTATCACCAATAAATATACACCCTCAAACTGACCATAACGGTCACCGGGCCACTAATAGGTCTGCCCGTACGGCACCTAAGCGACCCATAGAACCTCACAGCAGCAGTTACAGCCGACACACTCAAGGGGAAGCCAGAGGTAATCCCCCCACATATCCCCCGAAATCGACATCAGACAGTCGAATCCAAGGTTGGACGACATCCTTAGCGCATCCAATAGGGGACACACACAACTCTCTCAAACGACTGAACCTAACTAAATTAAAAATAACTAATTAAATTAATATACAGGCACCCCCGCGTACCCTAAACCCCTACAGCAGCAGCACAGCTAACACACCCTAAGCACTGCAGATCAAGGGCAAACATACACACTCACACACTAGAAGGGACAGACCCACCTCCTAATCCTCCAGAGGCACAGATACAAGGAGCCCAGGAACCTGGAGTGGGCAACAGACTAGAAACCTTTCAGACTAGAATTCAACACACACAGACTAGAAACCTTTCAGCCACAGGGCAAGCTATTCATGGCCACCGTTCTGGGACCTGTACACCAACAGAACCCTAAAGTAGCCTATAGAATCTACAATGCACCATCAGAATCCTCTGCTAACACCGATCACTGGAGTACTTCCTTACCTGGCATATACATAGGCGTACCTCCTCGTATCCCCCTAGATGAACTAATCAACGCAATTAGCTCTCCGACCCCCTCCAATCACCTGCTCACCTCTCTCCCCTTCTTCCTCCCCTCCCTCATCTCCCCACAGAACGATAGGCAGCAGCGACTACCGAGACAAGAAAACCAACACAAAAAAAGGAGGAAAACAGCCAGAGGGAAAGGGAAGAAACCAACCGACAATGAAGACACCACACCCATAGACAGCTAGGCAAAAGATCCCCAGCCAAAGAAGAGACCAAGCAAGGAAAGAAAAAGAAGATGGACAAAGCAGGTGCAGATGGGGAAACAACATACAACCTAACTACAACCTGCCACCCTACTACAACCTGCAAATTCGTACACCCCAGCAGAGAGAGCAGAAAGATTCTCCAGATCCTGGGAGGAAGTAAAGAAAGAAATAGATAGCTACAGAAACATGAGCTTTAAACCCACCACCACCCCCTTCCCCAAGAGATGAAGAGGTAGAAGGACCTGGTTCGATCAAGACTCTCTGCTCGCAGGCTTTCCCATATCCCACGCCCCATGCCCACCGGAGGAGAAACACACTACGGACATCAACCCCATCCCTTTCTCTGACCTCAAAATACAGGAAATGGACCCGACACCCAGCGCACCCAAGGACGCTATCTCTGGAGCCCACCCTGAACGTCCTCCCTCCCAAAATACAACCCCTTCCCTTAACCTCACCTGGGAGGGAATTTACAAACTAGACTCCCCCAAACAGAACCCACCACTGGCTAGGCCTCCTCATCAACACCTGGTCGCTCCCGAAGCATAGAACAGAAATACAGGAATTAATAGAAGCCACAGAACCAGACCTCCTGTTCATCACCGAGACATGGCTACAGGAAGACTCGCTCCTCATACTCAACGACATCATCCCTCACAACTGTGGTCTTTTCGTGCGTCAGGGGAAACTGGGATGTGGGAGGATTGGGGCAGTGCCACAGCATCTGGACCGGACTATAGTGGTACTCCAGGCCAGGCGTTG
>JAVSBX010542232.1:0-10996 GCA_033119125.1 Desmognathus anicetus
AAGAGTGTTCAGACACTGTCCTGGTTCTAAAGTGGTGCTTAAATAGCAGCACCACTTTAGCCAATCAGGATCAAGCAACTTCAGGTGTGCCTCCCACTTGGCCAAACAGGAAGTTGGGATTACACCAGTCCCCAGGCATGGAATACATGCCTGGGCTAATCCCAACTTCCTGTGGGAGGGGTATAAAGGTGGGGAGATTGCAGGGCTCTGTAACCTCCCCTGAACACCAGAAACACCGGTAAGATAAGCGCTAGTGCTTTGAGATGTTTTAAAACAAACAAAATAGAAAAGCGGCACTTTTAAAAGTGCTGCTTTTGTGGCGCCGGCGCTTTCGCCGGTGCCCCCTCTGTTGGTCTTCCCCTCTCTGGCACAGAGGGGGCGCCCGCGGCGATAAGCGCCCCAGAGCACTCCCCTCCTCGGCAGCAGGGGGCAACAGCGCCCCCTGCCGGCCGGCGGCTGAAATGTGAAGGGCACCGTAACACCCTGTCTGCTGACTTGGAACAAAGCATAATATACACATAAGATTCTCAACTCTATCAAGGACAGGCAAGGGAATTGTAAGAAACAATCATGGAAAACAACGTCTTTATTATCAAACACAGCACAAATTCAATAAAAGGATATCAGCAAGACAATGGGGGCAAAAGACGCCTGGTGAAAAAGTAAGGAAAAGTGAAAGAAAATTAAAAGCAAAACATTTCTTTGAACAATAAATCATCCTCGACATGCGTCATGTTTCATCTCAATTATAGTTGTTAAACGGAAATTCATCAGGAGGAAAGGTTTGTAAAGTCTGTATAGTTTTTACAGTACACTGCTGATTATCCACTTGAAACACGGAATCAAGGTATGGAGATGAATAAATGAATGAATGAAATTTATTTATAACGCGCACAATGCCAAAGCTTCCGGGTGCGGCTACAAAACAATTCAAAATAACAGAATTACAAAACTAAAAATAACCCAATATAAGGGAAAGTAAAACAAGGGACAAGAGCAAGGTTCCCTTCATCAAGAGTGTTCAGAGTCCATTGGTTGGTGTATGCCAGTGGCCTTGACACATCGCACAACAGTGACTTGACTGAACTAGAGCATGGCTTCTATCCTGAACAGGGTACTGGTTACTGGCATGTGCTTAAGCAGGCCACTGATACTCTGGGTATCCAGCTCCCTGCCCCAGAGAGGACGACTCATGTCCTAACAGAGATCTTGGATGTGCCTGAGGGTAGGGCAGCCACGGCTTTGCCTTTTAGCCCAGCTCTGTCCAAGCCCATACTTGGGCTCTGGGAGCACCCCAGCAGTATTTCTCGGTTGATCCTAAACTTTCCCAGAAATGCAAGGCCCCTGCTGGGGACGTTGTGATTATTTGTGTCCATCCATCACTGGGTAGCCTAGTGGTTCAGGCTACGACTGTACAGTCGAATGTGACCACATTCCCAGTTCTTTCACCCGACAGGGACTCCAAGCACATAGAGGCCTATGCAAAGAAGTCTTGTGCTTCGTGTAGTTTAGGGTTGCAGTCCTTGAATGCGAGCTGTACTTTTGCTCGGTACACTTTGCATTTTCAAGGACCTCCAGAATCTTGTGGAGCACCTTCCTGAGCTCTTTCAGGCGGGAGCATCTGATCTGGTTTCCGAGGGCTTGGAGACAGTAATACAAAGTTTTCTTTTTGGCGTGGATGCTGCTGACTCAGTGGGTCATTCCATGTCCATTTTGGTATCCATGCACAGGTATGCCTGGATATGTACGTTCCACTTCTCCCCGGACGTACAGTCAAAACTTTTGGACTTGCCATTTGAGGGTGAACACCTCTTTGGTGCCAAGGCAGATGAATGAGGCTTTGGAGCATTTCAGTACCACTCACAAGACAGCACTGAATTTGGGATGTCCTGAACCTGCTCCCAAACTGTTCTCTTTCTAGCAGAAACGGCCTTGGGCCATAAAACCTCAGGTTCCTGCTGTGAAGAAACAGCAGTCCCGAAAGCAGCTTCTGCTGCCCTCCAAAGGCCATGACAGAGGTTGCGGTAAGGGTCAGAGACAGTCTGGCTCTAAGGAGATTGCCCATGCCCATCAGCCTTCTTCCTGACCTTCCCCCTGCCTTACATCACACCCCAGTGGGGGGAGTCAGCTCTCTGGGTTTGTGAAGAGATGGGAGGCGAGCATCTCTGATGGTTGGGTCCTCCAGATCATTTGATCAGGGTACTGCCTTCTGTTTTGGATCAGGCCCTCCCTTTACCCGCAGTCCCCACGAAGATGCAGAGGGACCACATGTCTGTCTTGAAGCAGGAGGTGCTCTCCTTGCTACAGAAGGGAGCTGTTCAACGGATGCCCATTACCTAAAGAGGCCACAGGTGGTACTCCCGTTACTTCCTGATTGCCAAGAAGGACAGAGGCCTCCGTCCAATCTTGGATCAATGGAGTTTGAACAAACTCATGCAGAAGGACAAGGTCAAGGTGTGTAACCTCGCTTAAGTCCTGTTATCACTGTCCCAGGGAGATTGGATGGTGTCACTGGATATGAAGGATGCATACTTCCACATCCCCATCCACAAGCCTCAACAGAAGTTTCTACGCTTCACAGTGGCAGGGGAGCACTACCAGTTTTGGGCAATGCCCTTCAGCCTCACCTCAGCCCCTCGTGTTTTCACAAAGGTCCCGGCGGTGATGGCGGGTCATCTCCAAAAGGAGGGCATCCATATATTCCCCTACCTTGACGACTGGCTCATCAAGTCGTTGTCAGAGGTTCGACTCAGACAGCATCTGTCTCGAGTGTGCACTCTGCTCTTTTCGCTAGGTTTTTTCCTATGTCAATCGAAAATTCATTATGGGCAAAAATAAACAGTCGTGAGACACTCAGGTACAAACAAAATGCATTGCAAAGTTTATTACACTCCAGGGCGGGCTCAGTTACAGCATCTCCCCCCTAATGAGAGAATCACCGAAATGAGCAACGTTTTCAAAACATAGGCCTATTTTTATACAGTTCTAACAGCATGAGAAAGCAGAGAAGAAAAACGCGTCTGAAATGATGCAAGACAGCTGCACGTTTGCGCCCTACCCCTTACCTTACTCTCCCCAGACCTGTTGTCTCCACGGCACCGCTTATCACTAAGCTCCTCTAGCCAAGGACATTCATCTCAACCCAGTGCTGGATGTTCATCTGCACAACACAGCACATTCCTGCACGCAAGCACAGACCTTGGTTATAGCTCAGTTTGGGGAAAACGCGCTTTCTTAAAGCGCGCGTTTAGCAAGGCTAACATAAGAGAAGGAATACATTGGAAACATAGATACATATAATAATCTATTCCCACCTAAACTTGGAGAAGTCGCACCTTGTGCTGACACAACAGATCCAGTAGATAGGAGAGATTCTGGACACTTCTCTGCAAAAGGCGTTTCCGCCTCCAGAGAGGATTCTGTCCACTCAGCAGATCCTTTTGGACGGTTCCCAAGACCCAGCAGTGATATTTCAGAGGATGCTCGGGCTGATGGCATCTTGCATTCATCTGGTTCCCCATGCATGGTTGCACATGTGGCCCCTTCAGTGGGCTCTGGCTTCCCAGTGGAATCAACACACTGCGGACCCACAACAGAAGTTAACTGTGACAACCCACCTAGCACAGCCATTACACTGGTGGGAGGATGTGGAGATGCTTCAGAGAGGCGAGACATTTTGGCTGCCTCCTCCTCAAGTAACTGTCGTAACAGATGTGTCGCTCTCAGTGTGGGGAGCATATGTTCTGCAATTATCCACCAGTGCTCTGTTGAGTCCAGAGGAATCCTCTCAGCATATCAGTTTGTTGAAATAGAGAGATCAGGCTGGCCCTTCCTTCCTTACTCCCATCTCTGCATTGCAGATTTGTACTGGTTCTCACAGACAACACCTTAGCCATGCATGCATTATCTAAACAAAAAAAGAGTGGGGTCCTTCCGACTTTGCCAGGAAGCACTTCTTCTCTAGGAGTGGGCCATCCTGCACGACATTCCACTCCAGGCGATTCATCTGGCCAGGGAGGAGAACGTTCAGGCAGACACTCTGAGTCACCTTTCCCAGGTCTCCCACGAGTGGGAGCTCCATTAGGAGGTTCTCCAATCCATCTTCCACACTTGGGGCACTCCGCAAGTGAACCTTTTCGCGACTGCGGACATCAAAAAGTGTTGCTTATCCTGCACCAGAGGGTTCCCTCTAAAAGGTGCACTCAGAGATGCATTCACAATACTCTGATATTTCAAACTTGTGTACGCGTTTCCCCCTCAACCCGTCATCGAGGCAGTGATGACATGCCTCAAGATGTACAGGTAGCAGATGATTCTGATACAATCAGATTGGCCCCTGAGAGTCTGGTACTCAGCACTTTTGGAACTCAGTGTGGCAGCCTTACACTAAAATTGAAAGTTCTAAAGTTATTTTAAAAACCAAACCTTCTTTCCTTCCCAAAGGTGTGTCCCCTTTTCATTTGTCATAATCCATTGTTCTACCTGTGTTCTATCCTCCTCCCCACCCTGGGCATGAGAAAAAGAGACTTCAACATCTTTGTCCAAGAAGAGCTCTTCAATGCTACCTTGCGCGTTCTTCAGAGCACAGGTATGACCGCCAACTTTTTGTAGGCTATAAGGGCAAAAGGAAAGGGAAGTCAGTTTCCAAACAGATTCTGTCTAGGTGGGTGGTTTGTCTCATGAGAAAATGCTATGAAATTGCTAATAAGACTCCTGCCAAGGTGATCAGGGCACACTCTACCCGAGGTGCATCAGCCACCACTGCCTTCTTGGGTGGTGTTCCACTTGAAAAAATCTGTCAGACTGCCACCTGGCCATCTGTTTTATTTTTTGGACGTCATTACAGCTTAGATACGGCTGCAAGGGGTGAGGCCTTATTTGGCAGCTCTGTGCTGCACAACTCAGTATCCCACTGATAAACAAACTGACATTGTCTGTTTTTCATACACATTCTGCATTGTGTGATATCTCTGTACATACTTTACATTGAGAAGCTGACAAATTTACCACAGCAACAAGCATGCTTTGGGAAAGTTTCATGATGAGGATTCTGGAAACCCACTATTAATTCGAAGAACTAGTTACATACCTTCGGGTAACGTTGGTTCTGATGGATAGTGGGGCGTACGCAGAATCCTCATCATCCCTTCCAGCCGCCCATTCCAAAATTGTCATCTTCCCTAATTTCGTAATATATACATCCTTGTTGTATATATATATCTATTTTGTTTTCAAAATTCTTTTGGTGACCATAGGTAGTTAGTTTCGTCTCTGTGGCAGGTGTGCTATCTAAGGAACTGACGTAGGGGGTTCCTGCTGGTGCATATATTGAAGAGGGATCAGGGTGCCAACTGCCGGCGCCCGACGTCGGATGCAGCCTATTGACCACCGACTTTGACGGTGTGCACCATGGGACCCCAGAAGAGGGGGCTCTGAAAAGTTTTCAGCTCTCCATTGGAACAAGCGTGATCACGTAGTTCATGATTAGAATTCTAGGAATCCTCTTCTATCCATAATAACCAACATTACGCGAAGGTACGTTACTAGTTCTGTGGATGTCTTAATTGCACAACATAAAACCCTTTTGCCTGATCCAACCACCTATTCTGACAGTGGTTACGGTGCAGAAATGGGAGACCAATGAATTGCATGTGTAGAATAACAAAGGGGATATCCAACTGAAAAAAGAAATCCCAAAGTTATTTGCCCATTTACTGTTTGAAGGTACTCAAAAGATTTTGTTCCATGAGCACAGGACTACCTTGGCCAGGTTTTGCAAACTTTGTCCAATAGGTCATGCGCTGGTGTATCTAATGTATGCGCTGCAAACCTTACATGTGGTCTTCAAATTTCCAGAGATCTGGTATACTGGCTCTTCCTAAAGTTTATTTCAGTAATTATTGGACCTTTCAGTGAATTAATTAAACGCAATTCCCCCTTTCTGCAAACTGTTTCCAGTTGTGTAGACCATGGGTACTTACTCAAAGTACGGCCCATGGGCCAATTGCAGCCCCCGAAACCCCCACATCTCCTCAAAGTATCAAATGAACAGTATTTTTTAAAGAAAATCTTGAATTTGATTGCCAGCCACCAAAATTAGGCTTTGTTTTTAGTGAGTACACATAATATTGCCCATTTTGTACATCTTGCAATACTAGCTTTCACGATTTTTGTTTTTCCTGAAACTTTTTTACCATTACTGTAGCAAACCTAGATCCCACAATGCAGCCCCCAGAAAATGATTGCGAGTACCTCTGGTGTAGACATTTGACATTTATTGTTGTCTTTTTCTGTTATGATCATTGTATTTAGCTTGAAATAGAGCCGTTCGTAATTCATGTGCCTGAAATCAAAGTCACAGGGCCTGATTACAAAACAGTTATGCTTGTTAAGTTTGCTGTTGCCCCTTGGAATCAATGGGAGACAGCAAAAGTATACACAAACATATCTGTTTTGTGAATCTGAGGGGTGAGTGTGCTTTTTTTCATGGTGCTTTATGGGAAAGTGGAGATGTATGCATGTGAATGTGTGTAAAAATCCTTATACGCAAGACAGTGTATGGAATGTTTAAAACAAAGAGAGCTTTTGATTTTGCTTTTCACAGCTGGGGCAGAGACAATTTTCACAGAGATAAATATTTTGGATGGTATTTTGAAAAGGTTATGACAGCTTGGCCCATTAAGATGAGTGTTTTTTTAAAAACAAGTTTGTATGTAATGAATCCATTGGTTGTTTTCTGATTTTAAGTGTTATCTTTAATGTGTAACAACTAATAAAGATTATTTTCTGTTTATTTGCCCTGTTCTTTTACAGGATGTACCTGAGGAAAGAGTTAGAAATGAGGTAAGGTGCATTTTTCCCTTTTTACTGGACGCTGACATCACTTTTTAAAAATGTATTTCATTTATTGTTTATCATCCATGATCTGTGCATGTTTGCTCTCAGTAGTGCACGCATTAATGTACCCCCGTCACATAATCTTAGACCCCCTTCCTTTATATGACATTTTTGCTCTATCAAGAAACAGGAACAAGGCAATCGTCAGAGTTGTGCTTTTATGAAAAAGACAATTCAAGGTGTCGGTGAAACTTCACATAGAAGCAGATCTTTTCCCCTCACTACGCTTTATAAAAGCTGCATAACATAATTTAGCATACCCTCAGCTTTAGCCTATTACTATAAAGGTCACTGCTACTTGTTTGTTCTTCTGTTTAACCAAAAACTGGAGATATAAACATACATACTAGGTTAATAGTAATAACAAGTAAAAGATCTCTCTCAGATTTTGGTATCTATTGATATACACAAGTCAACAACTCATATATTACCAAAATATGCTGTCTATATTTACAGAAATCAACACAAAACAATTCCTTCCAAAATTAAACTACTCAATTTTTTCCAATGAAAGGAGCACATTTTTTTGTTAATAAAAACAACTCAACAGAAAATATAAATCTATTTTCTTTAAAAAGATCATCAAGTATCAATTATCCAAACACAGAGGTTTTATTATTTTTAAATGTTTTTGGAGAATAGTGAGTTGTTTAATTGTGGAAGAAATTGTTTTGGGGTAATTTCTGTAAATAAAGACAGTATCATTTTGTAATATGTGAGTTGTTGGTTTGAATATATCAGTAGAAACCAAAGTGTGAGATAGATCTGTCTGTGAAGAACCTCGACGCTACTATGTGGGATTTATCCAGTATTGATGTATTCACCATACTCTGAAACACAGGCAGGTCAGTGTTTTATAGGGTTCTGACGGCTTTTTTGTACGTTGAGACAAGTGACAGCACCAGCTTGAAGTGGGAGTTGTGAGGAAGCTGCCAGAAAAGAAGGAGCAGCTTGATGGGGCAACATGATCTTGTGCAAACAGCAAAAAGAATTTTACATATACAGGAAGTTAGGCAGAATGTAATCAAATATTTCAATAATTGAAATATTGGTTGTTTTGTTAATTGTGTTTAGTTTATAATATTATAATTCTTTTGTACTCTAAAGTTTTTATTAAACAATTAGTGCCACTGTTATCTTCTGTAACAAACTATTAGAACAATATGTCTCGTTCATCTGTTATTTCACAGAAGCTTCATTCTAAGACAACTAGTATAAAAGCCGGTCATAGGATGGGACACCTTGGCTACTCAGCAAGACCCCCAGCCTTCCCTGAATTTTCACAACCCCGTTTCTCTCTTCATGTTGGATGTTCCTCCCCTTCTGTTCCATTCATTGCACTTTCCATTCTCCCTGCCGTCCATAGCATTTTTCTTCCTCTACTCCTCTCCATTGCACTTGTTTTACCTCCTCCTTCCTCCCTGCTACCTCTTCCCTTGCCCCTCCTTTCTATAGCACTTTCCTTCCTCCCATCCTCTCCATAGCATCCCTCCATAGAACTTTCCTTCCCTTCCTCCTCGATAGCACTTTCCTTCCTCTCATAGCCTCCATTGCATTTTACTTCCTCTCCTCCATAGCACTTTCCTTCCTCCCATTCCCTCCATAGCACTTTCCACAACCCTCCATACCACTTTCCTTCCTCCCCTCTCCAACACAGCACTTTCCTTCCCCACCCCTTCATAGCACTTTCCCTCCTCTCCTTCATAGAAGATTCCTTCCTCCCCTCCCAGCACTTTCTTTCCTCCTTCCCTCCATAGTACTTTCCTTTGCCCCTTCTCTCCATACCACTTTCCTTCCCCATCCCTTCTATTGCACTTTCCCTCCTCCTCTCTCCTTGGCAGCACTTTCGTTCCTCCGCTCTATAGCACTTTCTTTCCCCCTTCGCTCTATAACACTTTCCTTTCCCTCTCCAGTCCATAACATTTTTCTTCCTCTACTCCCCTCCATTGCATTTGCGCTAACCTCCTCCTTTCTCCCTTCTACCTCCTCCCTCCTCCCTCACCTTAGCACTTGCACTTGTGTACTGCTCCATCCTGTCTCCCCTACCTGAGCTTGTGGCTGCTGGTGCTTCCTTCGGCTGTAGTCTTCAGGAAGTGAGCATGTCCTTGCTAAGAGGTGGGTGCCGAGATGGGACTGGTGCTGTAGAGACTGGTGGATGTATGTGGGCATGGGGGTTGGGCTGGTTTGGGACTTTATAGATGTGAATGTTGTGGTGGGGCAGGATTTTTTTATATGAATACTATGAGGGCTGGGGTGGGGTTAGGTTTTTGAATACTGCGGTGGGTGGGGGATGGAGGACAGGAAAGCAGCGACAGTGGCTCGTCCCAGGTGAGAGGTGGGCGGGGTTAGAGGGATGTTAAAAGTAAGGCGGGTGGGAATCTAGGGTGCGGGTTTGGGGATTTCCATAGTATGGCACATGGGGGAACTGGGGTTAGGGCATGTTGATAGTACAGCGGGTGCAGGCTGGGGGATGTTGATGCTGTGGTAGGAATTTCAAAATGAGTTCCTTTTGTCCTTGCAGTATCAACCCTTTACACGAGTTAATGGAAGGGTTGGCAGAGTGCCTTCCTTTGGATAGACATGTACTGGCCATGGTAAATTAGTGTGATAATATTTGTATTACTATTCCTGCGGAGTATTTTTTCATCTGTGTTTTAACAGTGATCTTGATCTATTTGAATTGTCTTGAATGTTTTCCTTCTTTCATTATCACTGTGGTGTAGGCTGTACACCATTTTTCATTTTTTTGCAGCTGTTCATCTTTCAAGACCTTAGTCAGCAGTACTCCTAGGACTAGTGCTATTTATTAAACTGCCCTTTGTTTAGTTCTCCTAAAAAGTTATCGATCCCCAAAGCTTTGGTTTCTTTTGGCCCCTGATTGTAGTCTTAATTTTTTTATCTGTGAATTCAGCCTGAAATTCTTCCCATGCTGTGGAATTTCATTTTCTGAGATTGGTGTCCTATTGGGGTATATATTCGTTGTTCAAGACTGATGGCTTTCTGGTAATGAAAACCATAGAATTGCCTAAAAGTCTCCCATTCTCGTAACATTTTAATTGCATTCTCCCTTATACTAAGCATGTATTTGTTTCATCCTTAAAGGTCTTACTGGCCAGACTAGCAAATCCTTTTAGTCTTTGAAAATTTTGCCTGCTTTCTGCTGAAAAGTCTGACAGCCTTTTAGGAGCGGGTCCCATAACCGTAGTAGTTCTTTGACTATTTCTGGTTTGATGTTTTCTACATAGAATCACTTTCCCAGCAAATAATGCAATGCATGTATTGGTCTTTTAAGTTTCTTCACATCTAATCTAAGGATTTTCTACTTTTTATGGCCATATGTACAGCCAATTCCATAGATGTAGTGTTGAAATAGACTTTACAAAAACCCTTATGTTGTTAGCATCTGGAAACCATGGCTCTGAGAAAAGAGTTGACCAATCAAGAATTCATCAAGTCGGGTTATTATGGGCACTTGTATCCCTTGCAATACAAACGCAGATGTCACTGGCAACAGCTTGACGCATTCAGTATAGACCGGAACCTTAGCTGTGGCAGACAAATCATTGAGATGCACGGTTTCAAGTCCTTTTACTGCTGGACTGGCAGTATCGACAAATGATTCTTCAGAGGGGCTAAACAATGGTGCCTGACTCACAACTGATTCTTCTGTTAACCTCAGACTGGTGACGTTGTGGTGCAAAGCTGTTTCAACTTGAGGCAACAACATGGGCTGAGGTGCAATCGTGGGCATAGAGTTATGTTATTTAGAGGCAAAGATGTTTCATCATGTAGCAATACTATGGACAGAGACTCAATCGTGGGCATAGACTCATTCAGAGGCAAAAATGTGGGTGCAACCTGTATCAGGGGCAATGTCTCTATAGTACAATCAATCAAAAGCGAATCTGTGGCACTATTAGACATAGGGCCTGATTACGAGTTGGTCGGTAGTGTACTTTTTGCGGTAATTACCGCAAAAAGTACATTACCGACCAAAAGGGCATTACCGCCAGATTACGAGGTATTTTTGGCGGTACGTACCGCCAATTTCTGGCGGTACGTACCGCCAAAAATACCGGCCCGACAGGGCAGGCGGTAT
>JAVSBX010543335.1:0-10975 GCA_033119125.1 Desmognathus anicetus
CTCTCCTCTCTCTCTTGCCCCTCTTTTTCTCTCCACAAAATCCTTCTGCATTTCCAGCTCTCTCCCCCTCTCTGTTCTGTGACCAGGCTTCCCTTCCTTACCCGCAGCAGCCAGCTTGTGCACCCTGGGGCCCCAGCTTAATTGAGGCCCCAGCTAGGTCCACAAGGAGATCCCCCTTTGTTGGGAAGCTGCTCTGCTCTGATTTTCCCAGGGACCCCAAGCCAGAACCGGTGGGTCCCTGGTCACCCAGGCCTCCACACCAGGAGAGGCGGACCATTTCATTTTCTGGGCCCAGCAGCTCCTGGAGGGGCCCAGCACCTTCAGGGGCCCCATCCTGACTCAAGTCCTGCCTCGATGCTTCTGCACCTGGCCCGAACGCAGCTCCGTCCAGCCTCTGCCTGAACATTTGGCTGCCTTGTTCAGGTCCTTGTGGCCAGTGTGCACCCAGTTTACTCCTTGTTCCCCTCTGACCTCTCTCATAGGCAATTTCTCACCAGCATTAGTGTCATCATTGTCTTGTGTATGTGTAGCGTGGTGTGATTGCCTGTGCCAACCTTTAGTATAATTCCAGGTACCTCTGCACTGTGTCTGCACAGTATTATTTTGCTCTGCTTTACGCAGCTTCTTGCAGCCTGTATTTACGCAGCATACGTATTGCGATTTCCAGTTTGCCTCAGTTTATTATCTCTTGTATTTACACCGCCATTGCCTTTCATATTTCCTTGTCATTGCTAGTCCAATAAACCCATCTTTGTTTTACCATTTCCTGCTTGGTCTCCATTTCCTTTTGGCCTCCATGTAATGTAATGTAATGTAATGTAATGTAATGTAATACCATGTTATGTGTGTATATGTATAGGTGCTGACCTGGGGCTGCTCCAGCAGCTGATGTTGGGTGGCGGGTGTAAGGTCTAGTGGGGAGCTCTAGCGCTCCTCTCCTGAGTCTGTCCCTGTGGGGTGGGAGGTATCCGCACTGGTACACAATGCCAGTCTTGAGCACCACTATCATCCGGCCCAGTTACCTTGGCACAGTCCCAAACCTCCCATATCTCAGTTTCTCTGACGCGCAAAAAAGACCACACTCTTACCTGCTCTTCCCATCTACGTGTTCCTGCTGCTGTCCCCACCTACCTGCTCCCGAAGATCTGGGCCTGCTGTTACTTACTGGTGGTGAGGACCCCTGAGAGCTCCTGTCCCTAATTCTAGGGCTCTCTTCCCCCCTCACTCTCCAAGCACTCTTTTCCTATCATCTCTCCTACCTCCCTTACTTATCTCTCTATCTCTACTCTGTTCCTCTGTCTATTTGTCCCAATATTCCCTCTTCCTTAAACAACCTCGAAAACCTCTCCCCAGTAACATAACATATATAACGTTCATGAAGTCTCACTACCTGAAGCTCTGCAATGTCCCACGTGTTCCTCGGCAACAACCTACCCGGGCTTCTGCTCTGTAATACTGCTTCTACTTCGTCCTCGTCTGGCGCGGTCTCCTGCTCCTCAGATCTGCTTCCTGCAAGAGAGGTAAAGGTCAGAACTTGTATAGTGCACGTTTGCCCGAGGGCATCTTGGCGCTGATAACAATGTTATGACATTATTACCCCACAGAGTGCCATTGTGGTCCTCAATTTATCTACCTCGGAAGGATGAAGAGTTGAGTCGGCCCTTCCAGGATTCGAACCCCCGCGGGAGTGGGTTGTGCACAGATGACAAGACGGGTGCTCTACTCCTGGTGCTATCTGATCAGAATGAAATATTAAACTTTGTTTTAATATTTTCCACCCTGTTCCCAACCTACTTAACTTTAATCCAAAAATTACCCAAAACCCAGTTGCACTTTAAATTACTTAAATTAGTTACATTTTCTTTAAAAACTCCTTCCACTTCTTATACTTGCCTTCCATGTCTTTAATTTCTTCTTCTTTCCCATGTCTGGTCCTGTCCTCCGCCCCATCTCGATCTCCGTCATTTAATTTTTCGGTCCTTTTCCAAAGAGGCTGCTTTCTTGAACGTCATTGGGCAACGTCACGTTGCGTGACGATGTCAGCGGCCCTCTTGGAATTACAAATTCCAATGGCAGTTTATCGATGCAAGGCATGCAACGTCACACTGCGTGAAGCAAGGTGGCCGTTTTGAAAACCCCATCCTCTGTTCCCGACATATCGCATGAATGTCTGAGTATATTTTCAGTTTCTTACCTTTTTCTCTTGGTTTCTTCTTCCTTTTTTTTTTCTTCTTTCTCCAGCACCTGCTTCCTCTTCTGGGTTTTCCTGGGCATCCAACACTGGCAATCCTAATAGGCTCTTAATGAGCCATGTTGGATTGCCGAGTCTGTATGCCTGGGGACTCCTGCTGTAGATACTCTTGTCACTTTTTCGGCTTTCTTTTTCTTTTCAGTAGTTTGTGTGTCTCATCCTGCGTGTCTGCACTGCCCTTGTGAGTCTGCCTCCGTCTGTGAATGCATGTAACCTCTAAGAAGCTCTGTTACGTTTCGGCCCTGTACTTCTACCCCAACTCTGGGCAAGCCTTTCCCTGGACCTGCTACTTCTGGAACTGCTACTTGCCTGGGTCTGCTTCCTGCCTGTCTACAGCTGTGCGCAGGCACACATTGGGCATACCTGTGCTGGTGTTCTGAGTGACCCAGGTCAGCATACTTGGGAATGTGCAGTGTGTTCTCTCTGCACTCTGGCCTGGGCCTTACCACCTGAGTTTCTAATGTAACAACCACTCCTTAGTTTCCAACTAGAGTTCCCTTTCAAATGTGATTGTTGGTGTACCTTGCAGCTCTCCCCCCCCGCTCTAATGTAATTGTCTTGGTATTTTTTCCTTTGCCCTCATACAAATGCCCACAGTGCCCTTTGTGCCTATCCCCAAATGTAATTTCTCCTCATGGTCTTTTGCCTCACTGTTCCTTGCCCTAGTATAATTGTTTCTAATTATTCCTTGCCCCCATATTATTATTGCACGTTATTTTGTCCACGATCCCTTGCTATAGTGTAATGATTTCCCATTGTTTATTGGCCATCATCCCTGTTTGGTATAATTGTTCTCTTATTTGCCTGTGCCAATTATTGACTCTCACCTTTATTGTCCCTAATAAACCCATGTTTCCCTTTTACTTCTCTGGTCTAGTCTACCTTCCTTTCAGACTGTAGTAATACCTGCATAACTGTCAGGGTAATAATGAGTATTGTTATGATTATCGGTGGTATTGTTGCATAACTTGAGGAATCTTAGCAGTTGGTGCTGGGAACAAGGTGCAGCTTTCTCTAGGGTGACTCTGGTGCCCTCTTTCCTCACTATGAGGGGTTGGGAAAAAGACTAGCAATCGCAAGGCCAGCAAAGAGTACCAGGGATCAGCCAGTCTGTGGCACTGTCCAACCTCCCATAGCCCAGAATCTCTCTCTCCTTTCTCAAGTCCACAATCTATCTAATCTATCAGAGGCGATAACAGCCAGGCTGTCTCCTACTGCAATGGTGCGGTCGGCATGAAAGAGAGTACAGGCATTAGGTACAGAAAGAGTCTGACGGCTGTGCTAAATCACCCAAAGTCCGGCTTGCCACCTTTTGGACTGCTCTGGGGCTGAGATAGGTGAGGCTTAGAATAGGACCAGCAAGGTTAGCTGACTTTGGCTCATGAGCGTAGCTAGGCACCCCCTTGATTCTTTTGGTTACACTCCCACCAAGGATGGCTATAGTAACTAAGCAGGGCCACAGATTGTTGGCTGGTCACAGCCTACCTTTAGCACAGCAGTAGCGGCTCTAGACCTCACCACTTCAGGAGTTAAAGCAGCCTTCTTTGCCTTCGTAGCACCTTGGTACAACTTCACTTGTCCAATGAGGGGATGAGCGATCACAGCTTATTCGCCGACTGTCATTTTTCCAGTGCTCTTGTCTTTTATATTAAGGCCAATCACATGTCCTGATTTGCCAGAGGTTGACTGGGGTTTCTGTAGTTAATCGTTTATTTCAGCCCTTCTCAACCCACCTTTAGAAAGGCCGTCATTTATTGCTGGTCCTTCATCTTGGCTGCTGCTGCCCCAATCTCTGCCAGTCCATTGGGGTAAGATCATTTTTGCATGAAGCACCTCGTTAGCTATTGGATAGGTAATCTCTATAAACCCTAGTTTGGGTATAAAGTGTTTAATCTGTCCCGGGACATTACATAACCTAGATATTTTACCAGGCATGTGTTGTCTCTCTGCCTTCTCGGAGCAGTTGTTTGTGATCTTGTAGCTAGGAGGCTGCTCAGCATGTTCCCTGCCTGCTGCCGAGTAGACGGTCGGGGTAACGACTGACTGTTACCTGGTGACCAGTTAGGTCTGTGTCCCTTGTTCGTGGGCCATCAGGTGGCCGGGTCGAAGTCAACCAGCTGCACTCCCTATTCTGTCCCCATCAACGTTTCTCATTGTTCAGGACTTGATTGGCTATTTGGCTTACTAGACCGTTTTCTCATCCAGCATTTCCTGTCGTAGTGCTGGGAGCAATGCTGCTTCGATTTTTTTGCCATCCTGTTGGATCATACTTCCAGTGCTTCCTGGTACACCTGAAGACAGGAGTCATCATTGCTTCTACACTGAGTTTGACTGTTTCCTTGTCTTTTGTCCAGCCTTCTGGTAATGGTAGGAGGAGAAGGGATGGTTTGAGTTGGCATTGGAACTCTGTCACAGTCATACATTCACTAGGCTCCTCTGAAGCCTAGGACCGAGAGAAAGTTAGGAAAAATACAGATGACATCATAACTCCCCAGTTGTAGAGCTTGCATCGGAGCAGCCATCTATTACTGTTCTTTGCACTAGACTGATATTGGACCTCAAACTCGTAATCTTGTAAGCACAAGGACCACCGCACTAGCTTCATCAAGGGATCTAACGGGGAGTTGAAAGAGGTCTGAGTTTTGTGGTCTGTCTGAACCACAAAAGGAACTCCGTACATCTATGGCTAGAGTTCTTAATGGAGAAGACCACTGCCGAGAACTACCTTTCAGCTGCATACCTCTTCTTTTCCCTCTGAATCAACATCCTGGATAAGTAGACCACTGTCTTGTCCCTTCCTTCCTCACAGTTTTGACTGGACAGCTTCTAATTCCATATTTGAGGTGTCTTGTTTGAACATTGAAAGTGTTGTGGGTCAAGGCTGTTGACCACTGGCTTATCAAAGAGGGCAGCCTTAAGGGCATGGGAGGGCTGCTGACAAGTTCTGCTCCTGGGCTCCTTCTTAGGCAGGGCTGTCGGAGGCGCTGCTAAGTTGGAGAAAACTGTTACAAAGCGATAGTATGAACCCTTTGTCACAGGGAAAACACTCACCTACCTCTGTGGCAGGGATGGGCCCATTTCAGACAGCCTCCACCCGAGACTTGAGAGGCCGAAGGTGGCCTTTACCAACACAGTACCCGAAAGTAGTCAACTTTCCCTTGGAAAATAACACTTCTGCAAGTTGTTTGTTAGCCCAGCCTCCTGTAAACTGGCTAACGCAGTAGAAATGTGTAAGAGGAGAGATTGCCAGTACTAGCTAAAGGTGATGGTAATGCCATCTACATATGCCTGGTTCAACGTCTCTAAACCCCCTTCAGACAAGGTTTCTTAAATTATGGACGATTGCTGGGGTAGTTTTCTTTCTAAAGGCCAAAACCCTATATTGGTCTATTCCCTTTAGGCAAGTGAAAGAAGAGTGAGCTTTAGCTCTGTCAAAGCCATTTCTTGGTAATCTTTTGTATGGTCCCTGGTGGCAATTGGGCAGCCCACGTTCAACAAGGATGTCCATGGTCTTGGCACTGCTGCCACCCTGAGAGGTCGCCTGGAGGCCATTGACGAGTGGATGGGACAAAATTGGTTTAAGCTGAGTGGGGACAAAACATAAATATTGGTGGTGGGTCCCCACTCTGTTGCATCTCTCTGGACTTCAGAATTTTGTCCAGCTTCCCTGGGCTCTAGCTTGGTCCCAGTCAAGGTTGTAAAAGACTTGGGCTTGAAAATCATGGACATTTTTATGAAGCCCATATTCGCTCAGTCTGCAGGGCCTGGTTTTTCAAGCTTAAAAGCTGAAGAAAGTGGTCCTTTTCATTCCTTCAAATTTCATGCTCCTGTTACTGCTGCTTCAATCAACGATAGCTTGGACTACTGTAACGCCACACTGCTTGCTCAGCCAGCTTACCTAATTAAGTGTCTTCGGGTCCTTCAGAATGCGGTGGTGCGATTGGCCGTGGGCATTCCTTAACGTCAACCAGTGACTCCTGCCAGGTGTAATCTCCACTGGCTTCCAGTCGCCTCTCGTATGCAGTTAAATGCCCTAAGCATTATTCATCGGGCCATTCATGGCGCCGGATGTGTTGCCTTGTGGGAAATAATGTAACTCTACCAACCTTCTCGGACCCTTTGGTCTGCCAACCCAAACTTGTTGGTTACTCCAACCTTTCGGCTTGTTGGACTGATGGCTGAGCTTTTACGGTGGTTGGCCCTAGATTATGGAACTCGTTTCCAGTCTCTCTCCGCATTCTCTTTGGTTTTCAAATCTTTAAATCTAATCTGAAGACTTCTCTCTTCCAATGAAGCTAGGTATTATTCTATTTGCCTGGAAGCAGATCTTCTTCGCGCTGAGATGCCATTAGCGATTGTGCGCTTTACAAGTGGAGATCAGAACAGATAAGGTAGTGGATGGACATCACTTTTGGTCATATGGTACAGCCTCCTGGGAGGGGACAGGGGACATTCTGAGGTCAAAACCACTAGGATACCCAGCCAAAATCTCTCACCTTCAATGTAATATTTTACGCACTGCAGAGTTCAACCTCTAAGGTGAATTACAGGTTGGAACATAAGATCCTGTTTTTGCATTATGCTATACTGCACTTTACCAATATAGGTACAGGTGTTATATCTAATTCTGAAGGCTATTACAGTTTACTCCTCCAATAATTAGTCAGGATTCCCAGGAAACTAAAAGCCAGCCTAACATGACACTAAATAAGGGCACAGATGGGAAAACTATTTCGCCTTTGATATCTTTAAACAGCCCCACTCCGTTGATTGATTTTACTCCCAGAAGCCACACCATTTGTGGTAGTGTTTTCCAGTATTCCCCTAACAGATAACAGAAATGAAAGTAATGATCAACGGCTAGATCAAATTCTAATCTACCGGAGGGTTATGCAGGACATAAGAATGGACAAAAGAGATATTCTGTTAACTCAGAGAATTGGGTGAATATGACATACCCCCAAATTGTATAAAGGCGATTGCCTTATTGCAAACTTTAGGGAACCAGCTATTGTTCATTTTATCCATCAGCATGTATGCCATCCACCTCCTCAGACGAACAGTTCATGTCCTACCCCTTGGGTTTTTGCCTAGCCTCCTAAGCATTTGGACTCTCCATCACTCCCATAGAAGGATATGGAAATTCAGGGTAAATAATGGAGAATATCCCATAACAGGACACCGGGTACCGATGCATAGTAACAACCTAAATATTTCTATACCTCTAGCTAATAGATTTCATCCCTTGGAGGGAATGGAGGGGAATGATTGACAACTAGGGCATGTAGGTAAATGGGTTAGGGCAAGCTCCGAAAAAAGTGGTAAAACGGTAAGGAAGATTGATTTATTAAAATTACTGTCATGGAATATAGCGGAGCTAAAGCAAAGGTTGAAAGACTCTGAGACACTTCACTGGTTGGAAACCTATGACGACATTGCCCTTCAAGAAACCTGGGATGCTTTAGGATTACAAATCCTGTGTTCTAAATCCTCCATTATTCAGATTGAACCATCCAAGTCGAGAAGGCTGCAGGGAAGGTTTGGCGATTTACTTTACCACAAATTTGGATTGATCAATAGAAGTGATACCATCATATAAAAGAAACCTATAACCAATAATACTATTCATCATAAATGTATATCAAAGACCTTGGGTTCAAAATGTTGGAGCTTTTTTTGAAGAAATGGAAAAGGTTATATTAAATGGTATGGAGCCTGTACAACTAAATTCCTTTAAGGAAAGATTGGTAATTTTTCTGGGTGATTGGAACATAAAATTATCAGTAACTAACCAGAAGTCAAAAAGCCCTGAAATAGATGAAGTTTGTAATATTCTGGACTTGGCTGATTCAAAGAACATAAGAATGGTAAAACCTTTTCACTATTCCCCGACTCCTTTAATTTTAGAACTTTGAATGGGAGTTCCCCTCCGACTTCCTGCTAATGCTACTTTTAAGCGGACTGGTTGTCCATCTCTGATCGACTATGTAATTTGTGAAATTGCCTCTTGAAAGTTTATTGAATCTTTTGTGGTTGGCCCCCTGTGGGACAGTGACCATCATGCTATAGAAAGTAACTTTAAGTGGCAATCTACCCTTAAAAAATTCCGTTGATGTTATGAATCACCTTGCACTTGAACCTAGTTGAAGAAAGATCATCTTTAAATTGCTGTGTTAGTGGATCAATCGATGCTAATATCTAGCTTCACGGTAAATGACTCTAACATCCAATTGTCATCTTTGCAATACATTTTTGGATGATTTTACCAAACAATTCTCTAAACTGAAAAAAAAAGTTTGGAATAGTCCTAGAGTTGGTTCTCTGTAGAATGTAAAAACGCTAGAGCCAATCTGTGGTCATTGCTGCATGACAACCCCATATCTAGACATGAGATGGCGAGTTCAAGAACAATCTATAAAAAAATTAGACGCTAAAGACCGAAAAGAAAAACAGTTGTGAAAAATATAAGAGGCAGCTCAATTAAATAATTCAAAAGAATTCTGTATTTTAGTGAACTCAGTAAGAGGATCTTTAGCTACTCTCATTGAAGCCTTCAGAGTGGATAAATCATTTTTTCAGTCTTTATCTTTTTTTTTTTTTTTTTAAATTTGTTTATTAAATTTTCAAATGATATTACAATTTACATATAAAAAAACCATATATTTGCAATATGCAATCACATTGATACATGTATCAATTATTAAATCAATACTTTCAGTAGCAATATATTCCATTGCAATACCATATAAAAAACTTTCACTATATTAATAACATATAATTTTACAATCAACAAACAACAATTTAAAGCCATAACTGGTCACAGGGGAGAGGAAGAGCAGGTGCAGTGAGTTACATCATTTTGTTTATAGGATCGGGGTCCAATTGTTGAAGTTTAATTGTCCATTTGAGTAGCATAGTATTATTATAGCCAGCAAAGCAAGGAGTGGAGAGAGATTAAAAAAGAATATTAAATATACATCATAATAATCATGGTCATACATGGGTGCAGGAAATCAAACCATTACTTTTCAGTATCTTGGGTGGCATTTTGCAAAAACCAATAATTTAATATGGGAGCCCAGAAGTCTTTCGGGGCACATGTTGGTGTGATCATTTTCCAGTACGTAGTTTCAGTCTCATAGTGTTTCCACAGCATATTATTAAGATGTTTCAGGGTAGGTACATTTTTGGATATCCATTTCTCAGCTATCGTTTTCTTCGCAGCCATCGCTAACATATTAAACAATCGTTTTTTTAAACCAGTCATAGCAATGTTTATGCCTAGTAACCACACTTTAGGATCTAGTTTCAGTTCACACTCCAGTATTTTCCCAGTTTCAGATACCACATCGATCCAAAAATTCTGTACTTTTGGACAAGCCCATAACAAATGGTAAAAGGTGGCCTCATCGCAAAGACATTTAGGACATTTGGGATCCCTATCCTTATAATAGAGAGCGAGCTTAGATGGAGAGTAATACATTCTGTGTAGCACTTTAAATTGGACCAGTTTGTATCTGTAATTGGATGCTATTTCTTTTATTTGTTTCTTAGCTAACACCCATTCTTCCTCGGCTATCAATTCCTCCATATCAACCTCCCACTTTCCTTTTAATTTTTCCCAGTATGTAGAAATCGGTCTGGCAGTCACAGCATATATTTCAGAGACTCTAACTCCATTTTCAGTATCTAGACAAACCAGCTTCACCACAGGGTCATCGGGAGGGAGAAAGGGATAATCTAACAGCCATTTTTTGCAGGATTCTTTAACTCTCATATACATGAAGAAATCGCAACCTTTAAAAGCAGCGTGTTGTTCCAACTCATATTGTGCCTTAAACCAATCATCTACAAATAAATCTTTAACTCTTTTCAAGCCCGCTCTATCCAAATATTTAATCCACCTAGGTTCATTATTTAAGGACAGTTGGGGTACCCATCTAATTTCTACATCTCCAGCCACCTGTAACGGAGTTGTAACCCATTTTTTCATTTTTCTCAAGGCGTTTTTTGAACAATTAACCACATCACCCGCATAGGGTCTCACGGTCGCATTGTCTTTCAAAGCCTGTTCTCTTAGGTCATTTTCAACAATTAATGCTCTTTCAGCCCATTTATGAGGGCGTGTAGTCGAAGTATTAAACCATCTAGCTATAAAAAAGGTCTGTGCAGAATCATAGTATCTCTCCAAATCTGGTAGTGCGAGACCTCCCTCAGCCATAGGTTGTACCAGCACATCATACGATATTCTGGCCTGCTTTCCTGCCCATATAATCTGTAATGTGTGCGTGCGTAAAATCGTAAAAAAACTTGCGGGAGGAATCACAGGTGTATTTAGAAAAACATATAAGCACTTAGGTAATATTATCATCTTCACCAGCCCAATCCTACCTGCAAGATCTATCGGGACATTCTTCCATCTTTCTGCAAGGGCCCCCACCTCCTCTAGTAGTCTAACATAGTTTCTGATATACAGCTGTCTTTTATCTCTAGCATAATATATGCCAAGGTACTTAAAGCAAGTCTTTTCCCAGATAAGTGGACAGTGTTCATCAGGATGCCATGATGTATCGTTCAATGGAATCAATAAAGATTTCTTCCAGTTAATACATATACCAGTTACTAAGCTAAAGTTTTCAATCTCATATAATAGTTGTGGTACATGTATACTGGGATCCTGTATATAAACCAATATATCGTCTGCATATAATGACACAGTAACCC
>JAVSBX010544437.1:0-10970 GCA_033119125.1 Desmognathus anicetus
GTTCTCGGCACCAGCACTTAAGGGGTTAAAAAGCGCCGCATGCATGGCGCTGGCGCTTTCGCCGGCGCCTCCCCTCATGGTCTTCCTTCCTTGGAGGGGGCGTCTGGGGTGATAGGCGCCCCAGAGCGCCCCCCCTCCTCTGCAGCAGGGGGCGACAGCGCCCCCTGCCAGCCGGTGTGAAGGGCACCGTAACAAGACATTTACAAAAAACTGGCACTCACAGACATTTAGGGGACATCATATGGGGCATTCTAAAAAAATCGCTAACGTTAGGAGTTATGCCACAGGAACTGAAATTATCTCACATGAAACCACTCCTGAAGAAAATAGGTCTAGACCCAATTATAGGAGATAATTTCAGAGCTATAGCTAGGAGCAAATACCTCACAAAACTAATTGAAAAGATAGCAGCCAACCAAGTATCCACACACGTCAAAAAGAACAAACTCCTAGATCATGCACAATCAGGTTTTAGACCTGGACACGGAATGGAAACGATCCTCATCTCAATATGGGATGATTTAAAAATGCAAGCCTACCTGATCTCTCAGCAGAGTTTGACATAGTCAACTACTCCACCCAGATGGAGAGATTAACAGAAGTGGGCATCATACATACCTGTAGGAACTACCTCACAGAATTACTGGAAGACAGGAAAGTACAAGTAACAACCCCTCCACTCACCTCAAAACCATTCACACCAAAATTCGGAGTGCCACAAGGCTCCCCAATCTCCCCACTACTGTTCAACATCTACCTCAGACCCCTTGGAGAAATAATAAGAAAACACGGACTAATCACATACAACTACGCTGATGACACACAACTGATCTGGAAGATAAATAAGGCGCAAGACAACCACAACGCCACCGTCTCAGCTTGCTCCAGAGATGTAACCAAATAGATGACTGCAAACCACCTCCTAATCAATCCGGAAAAAACAGATCTGGTGACATGTGGGAACAAACAACTGATCCCACAACCATTCCTTTGGCCACCAGAACTAGGCAACACCCCAAAGGAGTCTGATGCCACAAGAAGCCTGGGATCTATAATCACCAACTCCCTCAACCCATTGAAAAATGCCAAGAACACCGCAAAGAAATGTTTCTATACCCTGAGGCTATTGAATAAGATCTTTCCTGTGCTAACTTACCACGAACAGGTTACAGCAGTGACAGTGCTAATACTGAGTAGACTAGACTACACAACAGAATCTATGCCGGAGCACCAATAGAATGCATAAACGTATTAAAGAGAGCCCAAAACTCAGCAGCAAGACTACTGACAGGAACCCCACAGAGGGACCAAATCACCCCAGCGCTAAAGGCATTTCACTGGCTCCCGGTGAGTAGAAGAATCACGTACAAGATAATGACACTAACTCACCAAGCAATAACACAACAAAGCCCAACATACCTCCACCTAAAAATTAAAGTGAAATCAAATGTGAGAAACCTAAGAAGTGCACAAGAACTTAGACTCAAAATCCCAAGGGTAAGAACGAACGGATGGGGAGGAGCCAGCTTCACATTCCAAGCACCAAAGTTTTGGCACAAAATCACACTGATGATAGGAAGATAGTCGAACAAACATCTTTCAAGAAACAAGCAAAAAGATTACTGTTCATTAATGGACGGGACTCCCATTAAGAACTGGAACACCCGTAAAGACCAAGCAAAGACAAACCCACACATAAGAAGACACTACAAAAGTAGGAGTAACGATACACGAAGAGCTAGCCTACTAAGTACCGAGCAACCGGAAATAGACCTAAGACAAGTAAGCCAGAAGGAAAGATACACTAGAGATCCGTAATGGTATCAGTACACTGCAACTACCTGGAACTCAATACCAACCCAATAAAGGGATTCAACCAAACACCCGCCTCATTACTATGCACACTACTAGCAGGCATATAACCCAACACATAGTCAAGGGATTGTAAAAGTAAACCTAAAGGGCCTGATTCACAAAGGAGTTTTGTGTCTCTTACGTATTTTGTCTGCGTAAGTCTTATTGAAATCAACAGGACTTACACAGACGATAAACGTAAGCGGCACGAAACTCCTTTGTGAATCAGCCCCAAAGTGTTAAAATATGATCTGTACTCTGAAGGGCACCAGGTCAGTGCCATAAAACTGCAACTGTGGTCATGGGTGCTATACAAGTACGAGTTAACATAACATAACTTTGTGGAGTTTCACACGGGAACTCTGCAAGACTTATAATCAGCATTCTAGTGGCATCATACCTGTGTTTAATGCGAGCAAAAAAATCTTGACTGTGATTGCACAATTTGATAAACCTATAATGCAGTTTCCTGAGCTATAATCTTGTGTTATGGTTCTTTTTTATAACTGTGAATCTGGGGTTTAATGAGGGAAGTCCACAGATCACAAATCAGTGTATCGGGGTCCAGTAAAATGCAAATGATGTCACGTCAACATTTCTGTTGTGCCACAAAGGTTATTTCAAAATAGGTTGAGAATTCACCTATGGTTTCTAACGACCATTGTTGAAAAACGAGCCCCTTCTACTTTCTATTTCCACTATAATGGGAAATATTTGATCTATAAATGAAAAAGAATATTACCTAAATAGTCTACTTGTATGCAATTGCATACAAGTCGGATCCGTTCTTGTATGCAATTACATACAAGTACGGATCATTTCACACGCACGTGTGTAAGCGGCGCCATGCTCTGCTCACGCACAGTGACGTTGTAGAAGGAGATGGCGCCGGCTTCGAGTGCCTGCAGCCCGTTTTTCAAAGCTGATTTATGGGCTGCAGCGGCAGCAGTTAACAGGTAAATGCGACGAGTGTGGGGGGGGCGGTCGCTGGGGGTAGGGGGTTAGTTTGGAGAACTCCGGGAGCGGAGTTCTCCTTTAATACATCTTTTTCCTACTAAAGCTACTACTACTGCTACTAATACTACTACTTAAAACCATTGCTATCCTTTATGGGGAAAAAAGTATAACATAAATGATTGTGATGTTTTTCTAAAACATACATGGGCATGTAATATAAATATATATGGTGTACCCTGACTGCATTGCATATATATATATATTGCAAGCCTCAAAAGAGTTTCAAAAAGAGTAACAAGCAATGTTATCTGTCACTTTCCATGGTTAGAGAACTCTAATGTGGCCTGCAAAATCTCTGTAAGTGTGGTTGGGGGTAGTTTATTCCAAATAATATATGGAGGGCCATTATTCCTTACAAGCATTGCCTATTCAGGCACACCCTATTTCCTTATAATTTTGCCTTCCCTTTGAAATCATTGTTCATGCTTTCCCAAGGTTCACTATCCCCTCAGGTTTCACACTCCCCTTCATGAACTTGCTTTTATATATTCCATTATCTCCCATACTCTACCATCGGCTGTTCCACCCCTTCGCTGTACACTTCAACTCCCATCATTCTGTCCATCTCATGGATTCTGGGAAAGAGGCATGCCCTCATCTTGTTGGGTCTGTGCCTTGATGCCAAAAGCCATCTACACACCAGCTCTTCCTAAGGAAGGGCATTGTGACATTAGGAGATGACATCAGAGGTCCTTTGTGATAGATACATACTGTAAACATCATAAAATTCTGAGGTGATTTAAAAAAAAAAATGGCTCTGTGGGCTTTAAATAGGTGATCTAAGAGGGACCTGGTTGTGGGAGGGCTGTACTGTGCCCACAAGTCTAAACCAGGTACTTCTTGCTGGCATTGTGTTACACTGGCATCTCCCACCCCTCTTACGGGACACCAAAGAGAGCGCCAGAGCACACAAAGAACACCGCACCTTACACCCAGCACCGGCTGCAGTAGCAGCCCCCAGTCAGTAAGACAAACAATACCTTACACTATTACAGAATAAGCAAAATAAACACCTAATCAGATCAGCAATGTTACACTAAGCACAATAAACACAAGGCAATCAGATCACCAATATAACACAAGTATTGTTACAGCCAGGAAGTGATGCAGAGCAGACCGGAAATGTACAAAATAAATAAGGATTTATTCAGAACGGTGTGGTGAGCAAGAGATAATTATTTTGCAGAAGATGAGCAAGTTATATGGTAAAATGGACAAATTGCATAGTACCACTACAGTAGATGGTATGGCAAATTATGGACACTGGTGCGGCAAAGAGAGCACATGAAATAACACAAGAACAACAAATAATGTGGCATACAAACCATTGGGTGGCCACAAGGGCAAATGAGATGGGCCAAGAGCAGCAAATTAGGAGGTCAACAAGACAAGCCAATGCAGAAAATGAAGGCAAATTATGTGGCAAACCAGATAAGTAAATACAGAAGTAAATGCAGAAAATGACAGCAAGTTATGACAATGAAGGAAAATGACAGCACAATACAGGCACTATTCTGAGGCACGAGGTGATGACAGAACACAGAGAGATAATAAACACAATGCTTGCTTTGTTGCAGGAAAACAAAATGACCCAATTGAGCTAAGGTCTAGGTAGGGAAACACAGGTTAGCACGGGCCTAGTGGCCCGGGTCAAAGAACACCAATACAGTAAGGTCACCAAAGCAGAGCTATTTGGGCTGAGGCAGACCCGAAATAGCAGACAGAAACACACGCGTGCAGGGTAAGGGAGATTGATCACTGGGACGGTAGATGGGACTGTGCAGGGATGCACAGTGTTACTGGTACGCAGGAGCTGGGCAGGGGTTACACAGGGTTATAGGCAGGCAGAACTGGGATGCGCAGAGGAAGATCATGGACAGCACTAGGGTGAACTGGGAGCGCAGGGTCACTGGCATAGGCTCGGATGGGCAGGGGTGCATGCAGGGTCACAGGCAAGCAGATTTGAGATAAATAGAGGATACAGGGGCACACATGAGGGCAGACAGGAAGCAGGCAGGCTTTGGGGAAGGGGTGTGGGTGCAGGCTTGGACTGAATGGGGAAGGGAGTGCAAGTGGGGGGAGAAGCAAAGAGGAGAGAAAGGGAAGGAAACGGAAGCAGAAAAACAAACCAGGGTGGCAGAAAGCAGAAAGAAAGAAGCAGAAGGACAGAAATCAGAAAAACAGAAAGCAAGAAGGCAGAAAAACTAAGCAGAAAAACTAAGCAGAAAGAAGGCAGGAAAACAAAGCAGAAAGAAAGCAGGAAAGCAAAGCAGAAAGAAAGAAAGCAGGAAAACAAAGCAGAAGAAAGCAGGAAACCAAAAAGAAAGAAGGAAAACAAAGCAAAGGAAGAAAGCAGAAAAACAAAGCAGGAGCAAAACGTTAAGAGGGAAGGCGCGCACAATGGGGCCGTGGGACCGCCACGCGAACGGCGTGGGGCTTCGCTCCCAAAAACCACTCAATGAGTTGCAACATATGAGCGCCAGGGCACTTTATTAATTGTGCAACCCCTCCTGGGGTCGAGCAGCCGTGCGTGGGGCTTTGGCCTGGTTGTTATATGATGCGGGAGTGGGGTCGCTGGGCGAAGCGAGGGGGGCTTCGCCTCCGCGGGCTACAGCCATGTGCCACTGGAGCCAGCGCCCACCTTGAGGCGGTGCGACACCCTCATGGGGTGGTGTGGGCCTCTGGCCCACTGATGCTCCCCCGAGGTATCCCAGGCCCCTTATGGCTCCCCCCCCCGGCCTTGGGTGTTGATTCTGGGTGCTTATTGGTGCCCGGCCACATGTTTCTGAGGAGCCGGGAGCCACGTGTCCGGAGCTGCTGCTGTTGGTGCTGTTGGTGCCGGACTGACCATTCCAAGATGGCCACTGGCAGTAGAAACAGAAGAAATACTATAAGCAGGTAAGATTACTTTAATTAATTTATGGGTCTTAAACTTAAAATTAAGGGTTTTAAATTATATTACAATTAATGGGGACTTAATGGGAGTTAGATTAGGTAATTTAGAAATTACATTACATTACATTATGGGGCGGGATTTGGGATTTTAATTACTCTAAATCAATTTAAAATATATTTGCTAGGTCTAGGGATGCAGCGCAGGGACTGGGACGCCAAGGGAGCAGCTCAGGAAGCAGAAAAAGCACAGAGGATAACAGAAGGAAAGAAAAATTAAGCTAAAGGTGGTAGAGGGGTGTAAGTAGGCAGAAGAATTGGGAGAGGGGAAGAGAAGGGAGAGAAATAAAGGCCCTGCCAGGAAAAGGGGGGTACAGAGTGGAAGTGCAGGCTGGGGTAGCAGGGGAGCTTTGGGGAGACAGAGGGGCTTCTTGGGGGTGGGGGTTCTTACCACGAGGACCAGTTCATCTTTCAGCACCACCTCAGTTCAGGAGTCTGGGGTCCCTGGGCTGGGATCCCTGTTGCAGAAGTCTGGAGGCCCCAAGCAGGTTCAGAAAGGGGGAGCTGGCAGGACTTTCAGGGGATGGGAATAGGGAGATGGATGGAGGTTCAAAGAGCCAGAACTCTTGGAGGGACATAGTGTTAAAGGGCAGATGGGAGGGACAAACACAAAGGGGGTGGACACATATATACCTACATAGGACATCACAGACATACAGCCAATCACAGTACAGGGGCAGGGACAGCACAGTCACATACACAGGCATGACACCACAGACAGCCAACCACAGAAGGTGACGCAGGGACAATGGACACAAAAGGCAAGGAGGCTTGCAGATCAAAGGGGAGAGAGAGGTTCTTAAGGAGTGTAAACAATGGGATGCCAGAGAGTCTAGGTGCTGGCCAGCAATTGGGGAAAGGAAGTTCTTATAAGGGCCAGGCTAGTCAGGGCAGCACTGGTGGAGGGAGTTAGTCTGAGGAGGGAGGGGGCTGGGGACATTCCATTGACCCACAGAGAGAGAAAGGAGGGGCTGAGGGGGGAACCTTCACAGTGCAGAGATAGAGCTGACACAGGGTCAGGCGGATGCAGAGCAGGGCCGAAGTGGTGGGGGAACTGTTGTGTGGGTGACCGGGTGCGCTGGCAGGGGTAGCGGGGCAGAGCATAGGGGTTGCAGACATGTGCAGTGACACAAATAGATGTTTGGGAAAAATTATGGTGCAGATAAATAAATGCGCTAACAGGGGAACATGAAAATGATGCATTTACAGGGGAAATAAACAAGTGAAAAAAGGGGGTGGATACCGCAGGGTCGACAACTCCTAAAGTGTGGAAGTCACCTATGTTCATCTGTAATGGGAGGAGGGGGCGTACAAATACCACATGCACTCCCAGAATTTTGCACCTACGTAGCAGCCAGGCCACAGTCAATTCTAATGCTATTGGCTACACTGCTTTTCAGCTTTCCTACTTTGTCGATCAATCTCTGACAATTTTTGGGAAATATCTGCTTCTGTTAAAAATAAATGTAAAAAAGTAAAGGACATCCTTTTTTCCCTACATTTTCAAAGATTACAAATGGCTCTTCCAGCACTTTTACTATGTTTTTTTAAAAATGCATAAAACATAGCAAGATTTTGAATGGGAAAGAATTCTATTTGACTTGTTTACTAACTTGTCTTCATTATTAAACAAATTAATCGAATGTGGAGTCAAAGCTCAGACCTGATTTATAGACTGACTAAATAGATAAGGAACTCTGATTAGAGAGGGGAAGGTTATCTGACCTCATTCTAAGTGAAAGACATCAATTCAACAGCAGGTTATAAAAGGGTAAGCTATTAGTCAAGTCAGTGTTGGGACCTGCTGAAGCCAACCGGGATGTAGCCAAGACGCCTTAACAGTTCTTTCACAGCTCCAAAGGATCAGTAGAGTGTTGCTGAGGGAATTCATATGCAAAGGCATAAGTGGCTCCAGAGTCAGCCTTTAGTACGGGCAAGACGGGCAGTTGCCCGGGGGACCAATAGATTGGAGCACTAGAATGACAATAAAGGGGGCCAGAATCTGCTGATTTTACCAAAAGGAGAATGTTGTTTCTACCTTAAATAGTTCCAAAGTTATGAACAAAAAAACTCTGAAAAGCATGAAAAATATGTTGCCTTTTGTGACGAGCCAAATTTGCATTCCCTGGGGATCCATCTAATGGAAGGCTGGCTCTGGTGGCTGCACTCCCCCTGAAGTGGTCAGGCAACCTGCTCCTGGTGGACCAAAGAGAGGTTTGCACAGATTAGTTAATAGGATGTCAAATCAAACCTCAGACCTGATTTATAGACTGACTAAATTGGGAAGGAACTCTAGAGTGAGCGAAAAGTCATCTGCCTCTTTCCAGGTGAAAGACGTTAATTCACCAGCAGGGTATAAAAGGGCAAAGCATTTTTCAAGTCTGTGTTGGGACCTGGTAACAAAAACCTAGATGTGACCAAGATGCCCTGATAGGTCTTCCCCCCATCCACTGGATCAGTGGAACAGTGCTAAGAGAACTCATATGTGAAGATGTAAGTGGCTGTCCTGTGAAGTGGTCAGCAGTACACCAGCTCCAGGTGGACCAAAGAGAGGTTTGCACAGATTACTGTTTCCAAGCAAGCTGCTGGAAAATCCACCCATGATGGATCTTCCAGCAGTTTGGAGGTAGCTAGAATATCCGGTAGGGGGTCTATCTTTGGCAAGAGTCATACTAAAAGCACCAAGAAAGTCTAGAGTTGTGCTGAGTTATTCACCACCAACCAGGTTGCAACTGCACCAAAGGTCATCTCTTTGTTGGATCTACCGGGACTTGGAGGAGAGAGGAGGAATTTGAAACCCACTTCACACTCCCATGCCAGTCCCCTTGGAGTGAGCAGAGGAGAAAAAGGGGGTTCCTGTTACAAACCAGATTGCACAGAACTAGAAAATTCCTTCCCTTTGTTAAGAAACCCACTTGACCTTCTCTAATAAATTACCTTGTTACACCTCAGTACAGTATATATATCTTACCGTAGGCCAGATTATCTTAGGTACAGGAGACATACTTATTATTCCACATAGCAGATAATATTTTATACGCCCCCATTCATTGAATTGACTAGAAGGTAAATAGGCTCAAATCACAGACCTGCAGTTCCAATGAAACACTCCTGGGCATGCGCATTGCAGGCTGACAGTTCATGCCCTGCTGTCACCTCTTGTGTCAACCCGTGTGGGAAGTCACAGGCGACCCTCGCGTCACTTTTGCTTCAGACAACCTGAGGAACGGACGTGTTTATCCTGGTGGCTCCTGTCAGCTGGAATTCTCTCGCTCCCGAAGCCTGAACACTTGAATATCCGAAGGTGAGAGTTGGCAATGAGAATCAGCCTCATAAGGCTGCATCCCGGCCGCTTGTTTTTCGTGTCCACCGGTGCCCTCTTGGCCAGGGGATTCACCAGTGGACACTCTGTTTGTTTTTGTGTACCCCACAGCCGCCCTCTCTGGGGGGAGGGACGCCTGTGCTCAAAGGACATTTGCCGCCCTCGGCTTACGCTGTCACCTCCTCCAAAACGGGAACGTGGAAACCAGACTCCCCAGTGCTGCTTCTGATAAACCTCTGTTGCTCTCTTCCTCCCCCGTAAACCACCACAACCTCGCCCGGTCTTCAGGAACCAGAGCCATCAGACTTTGGGTGGGTGTCCAAGGAGGGGTGCCGCACGCTAGAGGCCTTGTGTGACTGGGAGTCCAATTATTTCGAGAGACCCTGAGGTACGGAGCCAGCCGCTCTGCACCCGTCGTTCCGCTGACCCGTTGTCGGTGTGGGAAGTCTCGCGAGATCGCAGGTCGCCCGTTCTCCATGTGATTGGGGAGGGGGCATGCTCACAAGTTGGGACACTAATCCTCGTCTGAAGAGGGTTCCTCCTGTATAGGGAACAAGGGCGTTCACCGCCCACTGAGAATCCCCAGTCAGCACGTCATTCCCCTGAGATAGGAAACCAGCATCTGAATAACATTCGCTTCCGAGGGGACGCTCTCTCTCCTATTATATCCAGCAAGGAAAACACGGAGGAAGACTGAAGCGACTTCCAGCCACCCAAGAAAACTCTCCACATAAGAATCATCACTGTATCCTTATTGTTGGTATCGCAAAAAATATTTAATGATAATGACCAACCCTGATGTTATGCATTAGATGTTAGGCCATTATTAAATGTTTCTTGTTTGCTACCTTAATTCAACCCTTCCCTAGATGATCCAGGAATACCACTTCCAGTGAGAGTTCACCCGGCGCTGCCATAAAGAAGGTACACCCCACGTAAATTTCTTCCTTCTGTTGTCTGTCTTGAGACTCAGGACAGTGTTAAGGATTGTCCCCTCTCATTACAGATCCAAGTTGCCAGACCCAGACTAACAGAAGGTCCAGAGTCCAAGTTTCACCCCTATCTACCCTGGCAGCGCCGGCCGGGCTACTTTTCTGTGGCACGGCTGGTGTTGCTATTGACATCTTGCCCTGGAAACAAGCTATCAGGTACTGATCTTTAATCTGAATGAAGCCTAAATGTTTTAATCTAGATTAGAAGCGTTCCTTGCTACCCACCGCTGCCCGTTCTTGACAAGTGTTTAACAGATGATGAGTTTGATCAGCACTCATTTAATTTGCCTCGTTTTTTGAATCTTTGTGGCTTAAATCCATTACTACGTAACATCGGACCAACTGACATTCGTTATATTAAATATTTTTCATTACCAGGAGGGCGGGCTTTAACTGGGTGAATTTTAAAAGCCGTTTCACCAAAGAGCTAGTATGGACTCAGAATGAATTTTTTATCTCAAAAGGTTATGACGTGATGCTAGTCCCTTCTCCATCTTTTGAATCAAGTGCATCCCTGGAAACGTAATCTTGCCCATCGATAGCTCCACAGCGTACCACCTCTGCTTCGAAAAGGAAAATTGGTAACTCTGCATTGGGACAATTGGTATCATCTCCGAAAAGACGATATAGGGCACCTTTATCGATTCAAGATAACAATGATCTAGGTGACCAAGTTGAAGAACATGTTCCATTACTAATTTCAGATGCAAGCTGTGTGGAAGAAGCGTTGGAAGCTGAACATAGCCTTTAGCCCTATTGACTTCATGGAACTGTGCGGGTATATCTCATATTCTTGACCCTTTAATCTGGGAATCTTTGTCTGATATGGATTT
>JAVSBX010545542.1:0-10962 GCA_033119125.1 Desmognathus anicetus
GGCAATCGAATGGCACCAAAAAATTGTGAATCCCACATAGGTGGTGGCTGAAATTTACAAAAATGTGCGAACATTTTACGTTTTTTCAGAAAATGCAAAAAAAAGCTGCCAAACAAATCGCTGCAACTTTTGTTCTGTTCATGGAATCAACGAATGGTTTGCAGTTCTGAAATCGCCATTTTCTCAGCTTTCCAGAACAGGGTATCAAAAAAACCTTCAGTTGCAATTTCAGTGAGAATTTAACGTTTTTCTAACAGGTGGGCCATTTCTTCAATATTGCATGCAATTCATATGCCTTCAGAATTTTTATACTGTAGGACAAAAGAGGATAAAATTGATGTTTTTTTTAATTTTTGTTAACTGTCGCTGGAATTATACTCATGGAAATTAGGCCAATGAAATCAATATTTTTCCATACATTATTTTCATCTGGTGAATGATCTGCTTTATTTTGACATTAACGTAGGTGAAATCTAAGGGTCTCACAACTTGTACTTGAATTATCAATGGGAATAAGTTAACCTTCGCGGCATACATATTGATAGATTAGAATATTGACAATGATGGAATATTTGTCGTAAATATATGATTGTTGACTTGTTTTTTCTTTCTTTTTCTTTTTTTGCTTGTGTGTATAGGGATATATTTTGTGAAAAGCGCTTACTCAGAAGATGGGGCTGTGACCCCGAAACGAGTCAGAAAAATTAAAATAGAATTGACAATCTGAATTTTCCATGCGCTAAGAAACAAATTGTGTATTAGAGAGATTGTTTTGTTAGTTAGCTTTTTGTAGTTTGTTCAATAGGTGTTAGGTTGAGGTGTATGATTATGTGTATTTGCACTTGGAGAAGTGGATTTGTATAAACCTTATTTCAAAAAACACATTGAATATTACAATAAATTCACTCTATTTTTACAATTTTATTTCAATTTATTCCTTTCGAATTCATATAACTTTCAAAAAGCAAAGAAATTGAGTTGAGTTCATCTCAGTGTGGATGCAGGGGAACAGACAAATTTTGTCTGTGTTCTTTCTAGATTGTACGATTTATCTCATTGACCACATGAGATTTAATCCCCAGCACCGGTTTTCTACTTACAACTATTTTAAGAATATGTTATGAGCATGTGTGCGGGTACTATTTGGGTTCTACTAGCCCTGTTGAAGCTATCCTCACTTAAATAGAACCTGTCTGGCAATGTGAAGCAGCTTAAGGTCTCAACAAGCAGCAAATGTCGTAATCTAAAGAAATTCAAGAACAGATGAGAAACCAAGTCATTCCCGTCCATAGGTCAGGAAAGGGTGACAAAGCCATTTCTAAGTCTCTGGGACTCCAGCGAGCCATTATCTTCAAATGGAGAAAATTTGGAACAGTGGTGAACCTTCCCAGGAGTGGGCGGCCTACCAACATTCCTCTAAAAGCACATTGACTCAGAGGTTGTCACAAAAGAACCCAGACTAACATCTAAAGAACTGTAGGCCTCACTTGCCTAAGTTAAAGTCAGTGTTCACGATTCCACAATAAGAAAGAGGCTGGGCAAAAATGGCAACCATGGGAGAGTTAGTTGGCGAAAACCACTACTGACCAAAAAGAACTCAAAGGCTCATCTCGCATTTGCCAAAAAAAGCTTGAAGACACCCAAGACATTTGGGATATTATGTGGACAGATGAGTCTAAAGTGGAACTTTTTGGAAGACATGGACCCTGTTACATCTGGCATAAAGCTAACGCAGCATTCCACAATAAGAACATCGTACAAACAGTCAAACACGGTGGTGGTGGTGTGATGGTCTGAGGCTGCTTTGCCACTTCAGGACATGGGCGACTTGCCATAATTGAAGGAACCATGAACTCTGCTCTCTACCAGAAAATCCTGAAGGAGGATGTCCAGCCATCAGTTCATGACCTAAAGCTCAAGTGCTGTTTGGTTATGCAGCAGGACAATGACTCAAAGCACACAAGCAAGTCCATCACTGAATGGCTTAAAAGAAACAAAATGTGGTTTCGGAGTGGCATAGTCAAAGTCCTGACTTGAAACCGATTGAGATGCTGTGGCATGACCTTAAAAGACCTTGAAGACCCTCCAATGTGGCTGTATTAAAATAATTGCGCAAAGAAGAGTGGGCCAAAATTCCTCCACGGCGATGTAAAAGACTCATTGCCAGTTAATGCAAAAGTTTGATTGCAGTGGCTGCTGCCAAGGGTGGCACAACCAGTTTTTGAGTTTAGTTGGGCAATTACTTTTTCACATGGATATTATATGTTTTGAAGGACTCTTTACCGTCAGTCCATGAAATGATTTTTTTTATATTTACTCACGTTGTCTTTAACTTATATTGAAATTAGTTTGATGATTTGAAACATTTAAATGTGACAAATGGGCAAAAAGAGAAGAAATCGGGAAGGGTGCATATACGTTTTTACAGCACTGTAAGTAGGGAGAGATTTAAATTTAGTGTGTGAGATTTGCTTCAGTTGGCAGAGTCTGAGGTACAAGGCTGCCAATCCCTAGGGGTTAAAGTGAAATTAAAAGAAGTTTTACTGTAAACTGAGCAAAGGTGGTAAGAGCAGAAAAAGGTCAACTGGAGAAGCTCTCAAAAGTAGAGGTTCTACCAGCTCAAGAAGGGGTATGCCCCCTTGTAGTATCCTACTTCAACCTTTGCCTATTGTCAGCACTAGGACTATAGTTGGACTAATACAATTCCATCTACACTGGTTTGCCCAAGAAGCAGTTTCTAAAACTACTCAACTAAAAAAAAAAAAAAAAAGAGAAAAAGTGTCAAAACTCTCTCATTCTCTTCATGCTCTCTGATATCGACAACCACAACGGTCTCAGTCTGTAGTAGAGCTAACTCATGAGGCCCTTAGACACAGTGCTTGAATCTTTACTGTAATATTATTTACAGTAAAGATTCAAGCACTGTGTCTAAGGGCCTCATGAGATGGAAAACATTTGGGAAAACACTGTAGAGACATGGTAAAGCTAATCCATGTACATTTACCCATTTTACTTTAAAAGGGAGACATTACATTTCAATAATAGCATTCACTGAATTATAGAGTCTGTAGGCTTTTTGAAACATACCTCAGCAAGTCTAACATTTTCCTTCTTAACTTTAACAAGGTACTGAATCTTCTGATTTGTGTTCTGGTGGCCAACTAACTTTCCATTTTCTTCAGCAAGAAACTCGACCTGCTTCCTCAGCAATTCCAGATTCTGCAAGGTAGAAATGTAAAAACGTTGTATACACAATAGTACGCGTGTGGGTAAACATTTTAACTGGGAAATATGAAGGACAATGCATAATGAGCTTCACGTGAGGGTTGATGTAGAAACGAGGCTACATAAAATATCTGAACCTTTTGCTGGCTTGTGAAAAGTGGCAAGGTTTTTCCTGCTATTCTACCTCCCTACCCAGGCCAAGCAGGCGCAGAACAGTGTCTTTTCCTTAATGTAACTTTTTGCTTTCTATTAGTTGTGCTGCCTTGGCCTAAGCACTAAATCCAGGTTTGGCCATTTAGTGTCCTCATGGTCAAAAGTCAGTGTGTTGCATCGCCAGCCTTTTACCTGCTTGATCTCTATTCACTCTTATTGGAGTAACTGGTTTTAAAGACAGTGTGCTCGAGGGCCTGCACGAGAAATCAGGGGATTAGGTCGGGCATGTTGAACCTAATGTAAAGGCACTTATGTACAGGCTACCACTTCCTTTAAGCATTTTCTGCTAGTATCTGGTGGTAGGGCTAGGATTTGCAGGGCCCTGTGCAGACATCAGGTGCAGGTCCCCTCTAATTTGCCTATTTACTGATGTTGCGGGAAGTGGCATCGCAGGTGGTGATATTACTGCTGTGTTTTTCAGTGTCAGGCGACTCGGCTCTCAATATATATTACACAAATTTTTGGCCAACCAGCACCACTGTAAGAAGAATTTTATTCACATACAATATTGACTGGATAGGTAGGCTATATACCATACTAGATCCCCCGAGGACAAAATTCCCGAAGACAAGGATATCGCCTGAGTTCACAGGCCGAGGGCTATATCTCAAAACCTTAAAATCCAGTTATATTGGGTTTATGAAACCCGTTTTACTGAAACGGAGCTGAAAAACCAGCTCCTTTCTCCTGATTCCAAGAAAAAGGAAGTAATACATTCTGAAGCCATGGCTGGCTGCTTATGTACCGCCGCGACTTCAGGTTGAAAATGTGAGCGCGGCCGCCACACTTGCATTTTCAACCTGAAGCCGCGGCGGTTGCATGTACAGCCAGCTGCGGCTTCAGAACCATGAAGCGAGTGCGGCCGGCTCTCCGTGGAGAGTCGGCCGCGCTCACTTCATGAAAATGGCGGTGCTTCCGGTACTTGAGTGGATCCCGGCAGCAATGTCCGGACGTCTTATGATGTCATTTTTCGGTATATTGCCCTCCTAGGAGGGCAGTATACCAAAATAGACATGGCCATGTGACCATGTTTAAGCCACTCAGATGGCTTAAAACATAGATAGGGTTTCATAAAAAATAATATTTGAGGTGCCCAGCAGGCCCAGCCACAGGGCCATAGGCCAACTATCCTGCAGCAGGCTGGCTGAGTTGGACTGGTGGCCAATGGCCGTGTGGACCGCACTTTAACTACAATCCCCAGCCCAGGTCAGCCAGCCTGCAGACAGCTGCCGCCTGCCTGGCTGGCATCCTGGCCCCTGGAAGGCTGTCCAGACATGCACTCTGACCAACATTTCAAAATCCCAAAGTGGGAGGTTACCTGAAAAATCAGAGGGGTCATATGCAGTTGTACAGGTTGCAACGCCCATCAGCTCCATTAGTATTTCGCACCTGCAAGCTCTCCTGACTGGGCCTATTTTTATTAATGTCTTCTCCCTCAGGCTCCATCTAGTCAATTTCCCGCTGTTCTGTACATTTTTTTTATTTTGATACTAGTTTACAACACTTTTTACATTCATTCTGAGTATGCACTTTATTACTGTGCATAAAACAGGCTTAGTGTACTGACTATTTCTCCAAGTTCTTCCCCTTAAGATATGTGTCTGAATAAGAAGCCCTGAATTCTTGTGTCAGGACAATCCTTTTTTATTGTCATTTAAGTTTGCATTTTTAAAGGCTTGTTAAAGCCTTGGTAAAGCCTTGTTTGTGGTGTCTCGACTGCTCCAACTTATTTACCTTTCCGCTTGATTTTTGACCCATTTTTGCAATTCTAGCTCTACTTACCTAAGAACCTTAATAATCCTCACGAGAACGTACTTATCCCGATTTCTGCCCTTTTCAGTCGGTAGAAAAAAAGTGATTTATTTTTGCAAAGACTGGCTCTGACCAGCTGTCTTTTAAGTATCTGGTGTTTTGGCTATTAAGGCAGGAGTATACGGCACCATTCCTGCTCGACTCCCTCCTGTACAACCCTCTGCTCCTCATTTTCAGCTGTCACTGGTCGTACAGGCAGCTTTTTAACCTCCTTTTACCTCCTTTTTTCTTTATTCTTCAGTTTCTGCGGCTCAAAGCCATGCAACAGCAGTCGCGTTACAAAAACATATTTAAATAAATAAGTAAATAAATAAATAAGAGCTCTACGATCCCTTTTTTAACATGTGAAAATATCCTGGTGTTGTCTGTAGTGTGGAGCTTGGGCTCCAAACTTCCACGTGTTTTGTTGATTGTACGAAGGCCGGGACTGCAACTACTGTGCCTTTCGTCACAAAAACCTGAATAAATATGGTCAAGACAGGGATAAAGATGATGAATAAACACACCCTCTGCACAAATTATTTTAGCTGTGAAACTCAAATCATTCCAAATACCAATTAATCTAAATGCTCCCTGAACAGCATTTTTTCTCCAAAATATGACACTGGGATAGACGCATCCCTACCATGAAGTCTTCCCCCTTTCCTCTCCTCCATGGTATCCAGCAAAACTACACCTCTCACAGCCTTCGGCACACCAACCGTATCAACCCACTTCATGGGAAGACTTGTAGCGAGTTGTTCCCCTCTCTAGGTGATGACGTTAAAGGGAAAGTGTTCCTGGCCTTTTTGGACTGGTTGTTTGCCATGGTCCAACGCATTGCAATACCACTTGGGTGGTGGTTCGCAAGCTATAAAAACCATTTAACTTAACAATGTAACCGCTTGCATTCAGCTGCTGGCCCGGCTCTCTCCTTGGCCATCCCACCCGATTATAACATCGCCAGTTGATAGACTTTCTGGCACAAGCGGAGTTGCTGCCTTTACCTTCAAACCCCAACTCGCTCTTTCAGTCATTGACTCCTCGCTCATCGTCAGGTTGAAATAATACAATAAAGCTCACACTATCTCCTTCATTCACCCTAAACCTACTGCTAATCTATCACCCCCCCACGCCCCCGTTAACGTCACCAACTTCGAAGTGGGCCTCAACGACCCTGAAGATCAAGCAGCCACCTCCCTAGCTGCCTCACTTCACAGCATAGTATTTGTACAGCTAGTCCAATCGCCCAATCAAAAGCTCTGAATAAAATGTATGTCGTCGTGCAGGCCTGGATGGCTGAATGACGAAAAGACCAAGATCGTAGGCACCACCAATAAACAGACACCTCCCAAATAATTTACCAACTTCACCACAGCTGGCAATCTAAGTCAGATTTCCAAGGTCATCAAAACCCGGTCATTGTTTCTGCATCTACTTACTACATCAAACCTCTAAACCAGATCCACCCCTTCCTCTCTCTCATTGACCATGCTACAATCGGTCGTGCAGCAATCAGGGTTAATCTCGATTACCGCAATGTCCTCATTGACGGCACTACCAACAAAAACATCAAGAAGCTCCAAGTTCTCCCAAACAATGCTGTAAGAGTGGTTATAAGGCAGGGAGAAAAGGGACTATGTCTCAGACGCTCGTCGACAAGTCTACAGGCTGCCAATCAAGAACAGCACTAAATGCAAGATTGTTTCGCTCACAACGCCTAGATTCATTTAATGGTTCAGCAGCGCAGATCTGCCAGGCCTCTCCGCTACTCCAACTGCAACTCACAAATACTCCCATGTCAAACTAGGAAACGAGCAGGCAAATCCTCCTTCAAAGCTGTGGCCCCCATGCTTCAGAACTCCCTTCCTGTCCCCATCAGGGCTGTACCCTCCTATTGGCGCTTCTGCCAATCACTAAAGCTCCATCTGTTCAATCAACCAATCCCCTAAATTGCACTTGCGACCCTTACGACTTAAGACCCATCACCTCCATCAACCTTCGAACTCTGTTCCCCCGTGTAACTATGCTAAATGTTATCCTAACTTTTAACTAAGCAACCCGAAGTCCCTAATTACGAGTTTTGCGTAAAAAATGTCAATAAAACTTAACATTTTCCTCTAATCAGCAAAACTCAGTAATCTGGCTAATGCCCTCCTATTGGCGCTGGATGGCCAGATTACGAGTTAAAAATGTCGGAATCGGAAAAAATGTCAGTAAGTACCAACATTTTTACCAATTCCGACATTTTTAACATTAAATGCAAGATGACAAATTCTATTTGACATCTTGCATTTACCGGCATTTCCATGCAGTCCTTTAAAAGTGTCAAACAGGCACTTTTAAAGGGCTGCACGGAAAATGTGAATTGACTCACCCTATTGTTGCCCCCCACGTTTGGGGGCAACAGGGGTGTATTCTGAAAATTACTGACAGCTATGAAGCTGCTGGCAATTTTCATGGTATTACTGAGTGCAATACCAAAATTCCTATGTCGGCATTGAACTCGTAATACCGACGGTAATGGAAATGGCAGCATTTCAATTACTTTACCGACATTTTACACTCATAATATGTCGCTAAACCAAAACTGCCAGTAAAACGGTCTACCGGCAGTTTTAAAACTACTGCAAAATTCGTACTTGGGGCCAAAATGTATATATCCTGAATCACTTTATTAGCACGGAGACGCCCTCGGTTAGCGCGCTCTACAAGCTACAAAAGAAATTAATGGATATTGTCCCTGGAGGCTATATTAAAGTCAGTGGATAAAAATAATGTAGACAATTGAAAAGCACGCAGTTTTTCAAGACAAACACAATTATCAGCAAAAGCAGAATTACATACTACCAAGTCAAGAGGTCTACTTTTTGATCTAACCTTTTGAACCTTCTCTCGTTCTTCATTGGCTTCTTCGAGTTTTGATCGCAAGTTTTCTTTTTCTGTGAACGCTTTGGCTTCTAGAGCCCGTGTCCGATCGATTTCTTTTTTCATATCATTTACGTAAGTGTTTGTGGCCTTAAGAGCATTTCTCGTCTCATCTAATCTACAAACAAAAAAATACAAAGGTGCAATAAAACTTAAAGGGACTATTCAGAACATACACACAGAGACATGATAAATTTCACCACTAAGAGTAGAGCGTTCATCTCTTTCAAATAGCTACCATTCCATGCTCCAGGATTGAGAATAAACTCAAGATTTTAAATACTCTCTCCACTCAACAACAAACCAACTATGGCAAACATCCCAAGTGCTTTAATTTAAAATTACTATCGTGGTAACTTATTACCTGAAGAGGGAGGAAATCATGAAGAGACAAAAGAGTTTTCTTCAGGCTAGCTGAAGATCAACAGTGGTGTCTACAACTTTTTATGGTGATAGAAAACAATTATGTTCTTAATTAGAATATACGATTAAGTGCGTAAAATATGTCAAAGAACAGAGAAGAAAATAATGTAAACGGGGTGTGAATACGTTAAAAAAAATAGCGGCAACGTTGCTTCGGATTGCTATATAGGGCTCGGAAGATTCTTCACCTAGTAAAAATAGCTCCCAGAGCATTCTCACTCAGCTGATTTTTAATTGGGGCAACAGGTGGTGACAGACCAATGGCCATATAACAAAGATGGCGGAATGTGGAGTGGGCCGATACTGATGTTTTGGGAGATGCCGTATAAAGGTGACACCAGTTGCTGACCAGATTCCCACGCACCTCAGCAGCCAAAGGAAAATTGGAGCAGCCAATAAAAATCATCACGTAAGATAGAGGGTGACGAGGAAGGTGCAGAGCTTTAACATTTATTTATTTCCTAGAACACTTAGTCTGCCCCTAATAACTTCTATGTTCAATAAAAATACACAAAGGACCAATCACCGACAGCAAAATGAACAATACTGGACGCTACTAGGAGCAGCTCTAAAGTCCCAAGGCAACATAGATAAAATACGCTACACAATTTATTCTGCCTCATATGCTGTCTTAAGCAAGGTTTTCACCCTGTGTTTAAAGGCTGGGAATGATGTAATGGCCTGCACCTCACTCTGCAGTTGTTTCCACCGGATCTATACATTTATACCGAAAATGAAAAGATCGAAATTACTTGCAGCGAAATTTCGATCTTTTAATTTTCGGTATATAAATGCAGGGGGTTAACCCCCCCCGATGCAGGGGGACGCCCCCACCACCCCTCCACCAAAAAATGAACCCCCAGGCCACCTCTGTCTGCTTGCATGACATCAAAATATTTCGGTGTAAAATATTTCAGTGTCAGGCAATCACAGTAAATGTAGTAAAGGGTTTCCACCATGTGGGCTCCATTACTGCCTTGGCGTGCTCCTTCCACCTGGGGATGGTCAGTTGAAACAGCTAGCCAGATCTTGGGACGTGGTGGTGGGGCTCCAAAAGAAAAGAGTGCCCGAAGGAGTTTCGGTCCCCATCCGTGAACTGCTTTAAAAACTAGACTTCAGCTTGACTTGGTCTCTGATGGTAAGCCAGCCTAGACGCTGCCTGCTAGCCGCAACATGATCATATTTTCTCAGTCCACAGATGAGTCGCCATGCCCTGTTCTGAACTGCTTGTAGCTTAACCAACAGCTTCACACTAATAGACCTACGAACGGAGTGTTACAATGGTGTACATTAGATAGTTCCCAAGGCCTGTCAGAGAAGCACCTGATGTTTTGGGGCCAGAAGTGGACACACCTTCGCCAGCTTATTAAGCCTATGATTAGCTGTTCTCAAGACAGAGTTCACCTGTTCGACTGCGGATGCGGATGTGTGGAAGGGCACTCCTAAACTCTGAGCGGTACCCACCTGTGTCGTTTGTGAGCCCCACCTAACCGACCACAGGAGCAGAGCTGGGGATACCTTTCAGGTGCCTTCCACGATGATGATGATCTAGGTTTTGGCATTGTTAAGGTACAACCAATTCTCTCACATCCATGTGCCCACCTTATTTAGGCAATCCACCAAACCAGACTGATATCCATCAGAAACGATGTTACCCAGAGGAGGAAGTAAACTAGCATGCACAAGGGAATGAGTACAGACAGTACTCACAAAAGTATGCAAAAAGGACCAAGTTGCTATCTAATTCCCACAGAAACAAACCAGAGTGCACAGGGAGCTACCCTACCCATGGTAGAATGAGCAGTGATAACTTCAGGGGAAATCCTCTCAGTCAGATCGTAGCACATGCAGCGGCATGAGAAAATCCACTTTAAGATGGACTGCTTAATGATTGCATTATTGCCATTCTCTTTCTCCAACCAGCAAACCCCAGAAAGAGTGGACAGTCCAAGCAGAATTATATCTACTCAAGACTATTCTTGGGACAGAGATAAGAGCCAAATTCAGATCTCACTTGGCAAAAATAAGCAGACAGAATTTATTCATGAGATAGAGGCAATCTAAATACTCCCCATCCTTCGTAGGATGAGGGGGCGGGAAATGTAGGCAAGAACTTTTTGTGAAACTTGGAAATCTGAAACACTTTCGGTAGAAAATCTAGGCGGACACAAAGAACCCATCATCCTGCAAAAAATAAGAAAGCAGCCTGATGCTTGCTGACCCTGAAGAGGTGATAACCACCTGACCCGCCGGTCAGATAGCACTACGAGTAGAGCACTCACTTTGTCATCTGTGCAAGCCTGCATCGCAGGTTCGAATCCCGGCAGGGCCGACTCAGCCCTTCATCCTTCCGAGGTCGATAAATTGAGTACCACGCCAGGA
>JAVSBX010546646.1:0-10931 GCA_033119125.1 Desmognathus anicetus
AGTACATTACCGACCAACTCGTAATCAGGCCCCTTGTCTTTTAACACATAATAAGGCATTAACCAGACTAGTTAAGTGCTTTGTATTCCATAGAGGACTGATGGAGTACTTATATATCCATTGATTTCGAGTTATAGCAAAAGCCAAGTTTAGAGCTGGCATTGGCTTCTTAGCATACCTATATTTCATTTACAAAATAAAAAAAAAGAATGGTGATATGAGGGCTTTGAATCTCTGCTGTCACTTGGTGAAGCTGAGGAAACTTTGAGGCAAGATTGGCATGGTCAAGTGATTTCAGGTCGAGGGCTATTCTTGTTACCAGATTTTGGATTTGTTGTCGATTGTTTTAGGATGCCTGAGTGCGTAAGCCAGTTCATTCACTGCCAAACCTCTGCTTAGGGGAACTTAGTGGTCTTTTTGAGACCGTAATAGGAGATCACAAAGAACCAACACCTGTAGTTTGATACTTTGACAACTTCATTCACCTTGTGTTAGACATGATCACAGTAGCTAATATGAATAAAATAAGGAAAAAGAGGCACACATTTTATGCACTTGTAATGGCTCTGTGAAATCGGTTGAGCGTGTCTACATTTTTTGTAAATTGTATGAAACTCCCAGACAACGCCTGCTTCTGGGTCTATGTAAGGACCTGAATTTATTTCACCCAAATTAAGCCTCTGCTATTTTTTCTAAAAGTATCTGTGTGCCTTACTGCTTTTAAATTTAGCATTGGTAATATTTGTTCTTGGTAAGTACTTTACAGAAGTTATTAGAATTAGGAGGAAATTGAAGCTCCCAAGGTTGCATAAATGGATTCGAGCTAATGCTTTTCTGTGATACCCTTGTTGGTTTTGTAACAATTATCCATTTTGGAATGAGATACAGTCTTGTAATGTTAGGGTGTGATTTAATCTTGTAACATATGGATGATGTATTTTATACCCTATCTTTGGGTTATGGTATTATATTTTTATGTTTGTTGTTTTTCATAGTTCTGTTGCAGTTATGTTGTTAGTTACCTCCACAAATAAGCTGCTCAAAATTGGTCAGGAATAAAGTCAGTTCTGTGTTAATGGGTGTTCCATCAACAGAGAAAGGTTAAAACTTTGGGAGCTGTCCTTGACTCATCATTATCTATGGTCAACCATGTAATGCTCCAGTAAGTTCAGTTCATTTCCATCTGAAACATTTATGCCAGGTGAGACCCTTCCTATCCTAGGCAAATTTCTCTATCCTGGCACGTGCCATAGTTATGACCAAGCTGGATTACTGTAACAGTCTACTGCTAGGTACCACGGATTGAAATGTCCAGAAGCTCCAGGTTGTTCAGAATGATGCCATCAGATCAATTATGAATGTTCCCAGAGCTACATCAGTTTCTGACCACCAGAGAGCTGTACACTGGCTCCCTTTTCGCTCACGTTTAGAATTCAAGAATTCAAGACACTTGTCCTGATGTTCAAGTGTAAGTCTGGTGAGGCCCTGTCGTATTTATCTGATTCGGCCAAGCCATACTGCCCAGCCAGAACGCTTCGCTCAAGTTCCAAGACTCTGTTCTGCCAGTCCAGATTTAATAGGACTCATGGAAATGGCTGTTCCTTGGTTATACTTGGTCCTTGCCATTGGAATGCCCAACCTGAGCAGCTTCGATCTGCACCTTCTCTACTGTCCTTTAAAAAACTTCTTAAAACTCATCTATTCACAATGCGATAAAGTCAGTTTTGCTCCTTTACAGTGGTTGCTGGCTCTCGCACTTAGCCCATGGCTGTCTTTGTCTTTTGGCTGTTATGTTCTGAGCTGTGTTTTTGTGTGCCTGTATGTTTTGTTGTAATGCGCCCTGATGCTTGCAGGCTTTGGCGCTATATAAATAAATACATTAATTGTGCAGAACTTGTTCAACAAGAGTAAAAGCAATAGAACAATAACTCTGAACACCAGTTACATTGTGTTAAACCCCCCCGCGACAAACTACAATAAACCGTGTTAGCCTGCCAAATGTATCCTTTCCAAACCCCCATCTTCATGGAAGCTTACAAAGAAGCCACCAGCAAACCCTAAGGGTATCTGTTGATTGATTTGAATACTACGACGCTGTAAGCTTTCCACCTACATAGCAACCTTCTCCCACCCGATCTACCTGTAATCCCTCTCCCTAATAAAGACCTCTAAAACATTTTTTTTTTTAAATTTTATTGGAAGAGGAGGCAGAATGATATACAGACAATGCAAAAAGAGAAGAAAAAAAAAAAGGAATAATAAAGAAAGCTAAACAAGTTGAAACAATATGCTTAAACAATCAGCAAAAGGGGGTACCACCAGTTGAACATTTTACGGACATTTGCACGTTTCATCAACACAGCCTTTTCCAATTCAAAAAGATTCATGACCTCTGCCCACCAATGTAATCCAGAAGGAGGCATGGGGTCTTTCCATGCTTTGGCAAGCATAATACGGGCAACAGTAAGCATTTTGAAAACACATGGTGACAAACTTTCGGTTTGATATTGACCGAAAATAATGAGGAAATCATTTAGAACTGGGGTATCTGGTACAACAGTGTAGATCTTGTTGCATACATCCCTCCAAAAAGACGTTAAATGGGGACACTGTAAAAACATATGCAGCAAATCAGCATCCATTGCCCCACATCTAGGACATAACACTACCTTATTACTATACCATAAATTAAGTTTTTGTGGAGTGTAATACAGTCGAAATAGCATCATAAAATGATGATAGCGATAACGAGAAGAAATGAACAGCTTGGCAGCTCTAGCCAGGCAACAACCAATCAATTCAGGGGGAACCGGGCCCTGCAGGGAGAGAGTCCAGCGGGCAGCAATGTTGGAAAAATCCGACGGGATAGCTTCAGTGAGAATAGAATAGTAAGCGGAGATAGATCGCTTACCAATCCGATGTTTGTAAATGAAATCGGCCCCCGAGGGGGAGATCGCTTCTAACGCAATTTGCTTATGAGTAAGTATGGCCCGGATCTGGAGATATTTAAAGAATGTATTTGGTCGAAGGCCATATTGAAAGCGTAATGACTGAAAGGATCGAATACCACCCTCATCAAATAATTGGCCCAAGGTGATTATACCTGCGTCTACCCAGAGTTTGCCAATAGCATCTAACAATCCATTCTGAAAGCTTGGGTTCTCCCAGATGGGAGTACGAGAATGCCATGGAGGCACTGCCAAATAATTCAAAAGCCGCTGCCAATTCGAGGCAAGGATCTGAACTGATTTTAGACGTACTTTTTTGAAAAACTTTGGGTCTTGAAACCCAAAGTCTTGGCCCACTGGTGCAAGAGCTCGAATCAAAGTAGTTGAAACCTGATTGCAAGGCCAGAGTCCCAACACTTGCTTGATACGTCCTGTAAGGGCAGCCCAGTTATAGAATTCAAAATGAGGCAGAGTAAGACCACCCTGCACCCATATTTTGGCCAGTTTCAATTTGCTCCAGCGAGGGGCTTTTTTATGCCAAATAAATGACGTGCATAGTTGGTCTAATTTTCTGAGATCAAGACGGGAAAAGCAAAAAGGGATAGCCCGAAAAAAATAAAGAAACTTTGGTAAAATAGTCATCTTAATTGAGTTAACCCGGGATAAAATGGATAGAGGCAAATGCATCCATTTGTCAAGAAGATGCTGCGTTTCATCTAAAAGCCTGGAAAAATTAGCCCGGGCTAAACCCACCAAAGAGTGTTTAAGTGTGATGCCAAGATATGTGGTTTCTGAGACAGTGCGATTAGGATAGTTGTTAATGTTCCAGACCATAGTTTGAGTTTTAGTGGCATTAATTTTGTATCCTGAAAGAAGGCCAAACTGTGCACAAATAGCATGGATCGCTGGAAGCGCCCGAGTAGGATTAGAGGTAACAATGGTCAGATCATCCGCATATAAGGCTAGCTTGATAGATAGCCCGGTACTCGGGATGATTGGCTGAATATCAGGGCAAGCACGTAGTCGAATTGCCAGGGGCTCGGCGTACAGGGCATAGAGTAAGGGGGAAAGAGGACAGCCCTGCCTTGTGCCTCGCTGAATAGAAAGAGTTTTGCTCAACCGGCCATTAACAATGACTTGTGCGGTAGGGGAAGAGTATAGCTGACAGATAGCTTGACAAACCAATGCAGGAACTGCCATCTTTGACAGAGTGGCGCAGAGGAAGGCCCAGCCGACCCGGTCAAAGGCTTTCTCCGCATCTATAAAAAAGAAAGCCATAGGATGACCATATGCAGAGGCCCAATCGATCAGAGTGTACAGCATGTTAGTATGGGCAGAACAATCTCGGCCTGGTACAAACCCATGCTGATCTTGAGGTATAACTTGAGTCAGCTGAGGGGCAAGTCTGGCAGCAAATAATTTGGCGTATAGTTTCACATCAGCGTTGAGGAGGCTGATTGGCCGGTATGAAGAACATAGGCGTGGGTCCTTCCCTTTTTTAGGAAAGATCACAATAAGCGAGTTGGACCATGATTTAGGAGGTACCTGACCGTGCTGAAATATATCATTAAACAACTGCAAGATAGCAGACTGCAGAGATGACCAAAAAGTGGCATAAAACTCAATGCGAATCCCATCATTCCCACATGCCTTGTCCGAAGGGGAAGAAAAAAGGGCAGATTTGAGCTCACGCATTTCAAATTCCCGGGCAAGAAGATGTTGAGTGGTTTGAGAAAATTGTGGAATGGGAATTTGAGAAAGGTAGCGTTCAATGTCATAGGGATGAGTAAAGCCCGAATCAGCATAAAGATCGGTATAGAATTTAAGAAAACAAGCAGAGATCTGTTGATCGTCATAGACCATTAAGCCCTGATCATTCATTATTGTAGTGATTATATCTCTGCCCTTTTTCTCCCTAATCAGTGAGGCTAGATACCGACCATTCGAGTCCCCCCTTGTCCAATACCTGCACTTTATGTTGTAAGGCCGTAGTTCTCGCCTCGTCAACATGAAAGCTGCTTAATCGTGCTTTAGCCTGTATCAGCTCGTCGTGGTTGGCGCCCCTGGTCTGAGCATGAATAAGCTCCACATTAATCAACTCTTGGGTCAGCTGAGTATATAACATTTTTTTCCTTAAATAACACCGAATGGAGAATGAGGAAATCCATCCACGAAGTGAGGCTTTAAACGAATCCCAAACGATGGCAGAGGTAGTAGTGTCGATGTTATTAACAAAAAATTCCAAAATCAAGGGCTGCATATATTGTATAAACTCTATCTCGTAAGAGAGCTCTATCCAGCCAAAACCGCCGAGGTGGGGTACCAGCCTGTTGCAAATCAGATATCTGAACAGAAATATTAAGGGGAGAATGGTCGGACAATGAAATGCCCAGAAATTCAGCTTGAGAATTGGGTACCAACTTGCTGGAAAGCATGATATAATCAATACGAGCGTACGATTTATGTGCAGCTGAAAAAAAAGAATAAGCTTTGGAATTAGGATGTAACTCATGCCAGATGTCTACTAGGGAAAAAATCTGGGCTATAGTTTTAATGTAGGCAACAGAGCGCGGCTTCGGCTGGGCAGAGCTCCCCGAAGACCTATCCAAAGCCGGGTCTAGCACACAGTTATAATCCCCGCATAAAAGCAGATTGCCCTGCCAACCTCCCAACACTAGCTGGATACCTTGCCAGAATCCCGGGGCATCATAATTGGGAGCATAGGCAGACATAATAAAATACTCAACATTGCAAATCTTGATATGCGCAAGAGCCCACCGCCCACTTGAGTCTATCCAATGCCGTACAAGAATAACATCAGGGCAATTGGTAATTATAGCCACACCTGCAGAAAGGCCACAGGGACTTGGTGCAGCTACCAAAATTCTCCCAAGCCGGGATAGTTTGGAGATGTCAGCAGAAACCAGATGGGTCTCTTGCAGACACCAAACATCAGCCCTATTGTGTCGGAAAAAGCTGCTTATCCGCCCTAGTTTTAAGTGCGAATTCAAACCATTAACATTCCATGAAGTTACAGAAAGTGAGTGTTTCCCCATGAAAAGAGAAGAAGAAAAGGAAAAAAAAAATAACAACAATACATGACCAAGTACAAAATACCACCATTCCAATACAGCTCCTGTCCCTCTTCCTTAAACACCCGCCCCCACCCAAAGCTAATAGGGGGGCTGCCCCATGGCAGTGGACAGTCCCCAAAGAAGCCAACCCCACCCTGCTCCTCCGAAGATCGGAGGACATGCAAGTGTCTCAATCAACCCCCCTAGCCACCCCCCCCAGGTGCCAGTAAAAAATACAAAAGTGAACTGACAACATTGAACAGATCTCGGAGCAGCGTTCCAGGCCGGGATAAAGCATCACCCTGCCTATCAAAAATACGAAACCTTTGGTATTATTCTGAAAGGAAAGAACCAAAAAGCAGCATTTATACAATACTAGATCATTTGGGAAAGGAGAAGCTCAGTCTCCTGAGTAGTTCGAACCACAGAGGTCTGACCTTTCCAGAGAACCTTTAGCGCGATATGAGGCAAAAAAGTAGCCTCCGCTCCAAGATCTTTGAACCTTGAAATGGATTTTTTGAGTTCCCAGCGCCTCTGAGAAGCCTGAGGACTCTCATCAGAAAGAACAAAAAAGGAAAAAGAGTCAGTTGTAATAGTGCATTTCTCTCTAGCTTTAGTCAGAACCTTATCCTTAATCTGAAAAGTTTGAAAGTTGACTTTGATGTGCCGAGGTTTCTCCTTTTTAGGGTTCCTGTTCTTGGGGACCCGGTGGGCACGCTGAATGTCAGACAGTAGGACCTCGGCTGTGAAATCATCGGTGATGTGCTTGAGTATGAGTTGTACCACAAAAGGGCGGATATCGGATGAAGGCCCTTCCAAGGATTCAGGTATGCCCATTATTCGAATATTGTTCCTTCTAGAAAAGGTATCCAAATTTTCTAATTTTAGTTCAAGCTGAGAGACCCTATCTAAGCTGGCTGTAGCTTGAGCTGAAGCTTGCTTGGTCTCCCCGACCAAGGAGGCGATTTGAGTCATATGTCCAAAACAACATGAACCTGGGAAAGCTCCTCTTTGACACCCTGTACGGATTCCTGAATTATCGAAAGTTGAGCGGAGGTTTCCTGGTGAACCCGATTGATAACACGCATCAGTTGCTCGTGCATGGTGGACATAGCATGAAGAATATCAGCCGCAGGATCAGTATCATTTGTCTTGCCCAGCGCCCCTGGTTCCCGGGGATGTGGCCTGGAGAACGAGCCCTCTCCCCCAAAGCCAGGTACACCATCCATGCCCTGCATAGGTAAATTCTGATTCTTACCTGAAGCCGCGCAGTCCTGTGGGGCCGCTTGCCCCAGGGGAATATGCCCCGAGGATTGAGAGACCTCGGAAGTAGCGGAAGACTCAGACAGTGCCTTGCCTACGTTGACATCTGATGCCGCCTCTATGGAAACAGCGGATAGAGCGGCACCGGAAGGAGGGGGATACGCGCTATCGTCAGAGTCTTGACTGCTCGAGGGTGTAACAGCTGAGTCCGCCGCCGAGGCCGCACCCAGGAGCCCGGCTGAGGGACGAGCCACAGGAATGTGCATCGAGGTAGCCATAGTGGAATCCAAGACGTCCTGGGGCCGCGTTACCCAAGATTTCCAGATGTCAGGTAAGCTGCTGCGCTTGCGAGGGGGGCGCTGCTCCAGAGAACGAAGGTCAGAAGACGAATACCCTGCCTGAGCAAGAGCCTCCCAGGCACGGATTTTTCCCTTAGAGGAGGAGCCCGCTTGCAAAGTGGAAGAAGAGTTGTTGATGGTAGAAATGTCCAGATTAGGTTCTGGGTCAGAGAGAAGCAGCCCCTGTCCCTGCAGTTTTTCGAACGTGCGCTGGGCTGCAGAGTTTTTAGTACGTCGATTAGAGCCTCCTTCAGCTTGATCCCTTGTCTTGGGTTTAGCCTTGGACCGAAGGCTAAGCTGAGAGTTCATGACCTTCCCAAACAAACAGCTCGGAATGCCACCAGAAGGGAAGGAAAAAAAACACCGCCACTGGAAGCACTGCAGACCCACAAAGGGGGAATTTGCCCATGAAGAAAGAGCCCCCGGGGGCATTCTATGGCTCCTATCGGTCAACAGAGAGGATAAAAATACATCAGACACCCTTTACGGGGAGAGGCCGGGGAGAGAGAGACTATGACCGACTAGCCCTGTCGGCCATCTTGCGAAACAAACCAGACCTCTAAAACATCTAGAAAAACCTTCCCTACTAGCTAATCTCATCAGTCGTTGTTAAAACTTTCAAGAGGTCGGCACATATATTGCCAAACATCAAATTGCTGAAAATGCTTGTATACACAGCTCCCCAGAGTCTTAAAGCTACAACCTCTGCCGATCTGGTGTCCGCTATTTCAAAGACTGCTGAGAATACTTTAAAAGGTTACGTTCCCTTAATACCGAGCTAAATGCGCATCTTAAGAAAAAAAGAAAACCATGATCAAGAAGCAGAGTAGCAGGAGAGTGTCATTAAAAGCTAAAAAGAAGACCATCACACAGGCCAGAGGTTTCATAGGGTCTTTCAAAGGTATAGCTCTGCCGTTAATTTCCAGCTTGTTTGGCGGTCGGTGATGAACACTTACAGAAAATGTATCTGGTTTACAAATAGCAGTTGAATAGTCAGATAACCAGACCGCCTGAGGATGCGGATATATGCAAGGTTCACCAATTGTCTGGACTCTGAAATGAAGGATGTTTAAAAAAGGGATGATTGACCAGATCATGACAAGGCTGTGTTATACTCCAACATTCTACACAGATACTGAAACCACTCTAGGTACGGTGATGCTGAGAAGAACAAACATTATATATGCCTCGGGGGGAGACTAGTAACGCAAGCCTTAATAATAATAATAATAATAATAATAATAATAACTGATTTCTTATATAGCGCTACACACCCATAGGTCTCAGAGCGCTGATAACAGATGACATTATTACCCCACAGTGTGGTACTCAATTTATCGACCTCGGAAGGATGAAGGGCTGAGTCGGCCCTGCCGGGATTCGAACCTGCGTCAGCAGGCTGTACACAGATCTCAGAACGAGCGCTCAACTCGTTGTGCTATCAGACCGACTTTCTGTGCTTATATATGATTTCGTCTGTGGTTTAGGTATGTACTCCTTTCTCACCTGACTCCTGGGTTCCCAGATAGTGGCGCGTCACTCACCTGCGTCAAGGTCAACAGTGTACTGCCGAACCAGTACACGGGTGAGATAGTCCCGGTGGACTATGCCGATTGCTGCCAAGGCAAGGTTCCCCTGGCTAGGGTGAAGCTCACCTGGGTGGGAGACGAGGGTTCCGAGTGGATCCTAGGAGCCGGTAACTCCCTGCCCTAGGCTCAGCTAGTGAGTCTGGGGGTCCCCCCTCCTGCACTCCCATTTCCTGCGCGACCCTTCATGGCTAGGCTTAGCTTAGGTTATGTGCACGCGCCGTTTTCATCTGCCATGTGAACCATGCTCCTGTGTGTGATGCAGCTGTGGAACACGTGAGAGGAAGTCTCAATGTTAAACGTGTGCACTGTAGTCACTGCACTTAGGTGACACTGCCAAAGCGTACCCCCATATGCTTCGGCTGTGCCTGTACGGTTAGCATGCTAGGGCCCCCCGCTTGTGTGGTCTCCCCTCCGTTCTCGGGCTGGGCCGGCTGGCTTGGCTTGGAGAAGCGGGCTGACATGGCAGAAGTTGCTCAACCAGTTTCCCAGCGAGGGAACGCGAGTTGGCACCTCGATAGGGAAACTGCCTGTATCTTAGATCATCCAAATGGCCTTGCTCTTCGGCACCCCCTATGCCCCCTCACAGGAGGAGGAGGTGGGCTGGCAGTAGGTCTGGATATTCTCCTGGGGAGCTGTCGTTTCTCCCAGCGGGAAGGTCAGGAGGGTCTTTGAAGTAATAGCCTCCTCCCTTCTTCATGATAGTGCCCAGCCAAAGATGCTGCTCAATAATGAACAACCTCTTCATTCGTTGGAGGACAAGCCAAGTGGTGCATTCGAAAGTAGACTCACAGAGACACCTAGTGGAGAAAAGATTTTATGCTGTGGGCTTGACATTTTCCACTCACTTGCCTGCTTTTGCATTTTTCTTGGCTGTTACTCTCCCGCCAGTATGCAGTGGGAAAACATCGGGCATTTATTGGAGCGAAGCGGGCGAGAGGAGCCTGGCTGGAGTCGGGTCAGAGCCATTGGACCCTGTCTTTGGCTGTGGGGGCGTGGGCGGCAGACGGTGGAAATCGGAGGAGCGCTGTATGGAACTACAGTTCCCTTGAGCCTCGGCCCCCCTGTGAACGCAGCTGAGGCGACGTGGTGACATGCGCGCCCTGCAGATCTCCTGAAGCCAAAAGCAGACACTGCTGCAGAGCGGGCGGGCAAAGCGGGTGAGAGGAGCCTGGCCAGAGTCATTGGACCCTGTCTTTGGCTGTCTTCGGCGGTATTGGCGCCTAGGACGGTCTATATATTTCACTGTGCGCATGTGAGACTTTGCCTATCTGTCTGGTCCTTGGCAGGCTTGCCTCCTCTCATTATCAAGCTCTACTGACTTTGTGCTTCCCGTCCTTCCTGCGGTGTCGATGAACCGCAATACCTGTGAAAGTTCTGTGACACCTTGGTTGTAGGATTCACACACAAACATTTATTTGGCCCATGGAACACCTTGCTTTTTTAATTTGGCTCTCTTTTTGGTACTCTGTCAGTTGCCACCCCCGCACTACCTAGAGTGGAACGGCAAGCACAGCATAGGGTACGGTGTTTGTTTATTTTTGATGTTTAGGCTTGTTTTGTTACGTATTCCATTTTGATAATTGACATTTTGCACAGTCCTTGTTTCACCCTGCTCTAGCTTGAGCAGAACAGTCAGTGTGGCCTCACACATTGTTTGTCCATCCGATTGGTACTTGGGGTCTACACAACTCATGTGGGCAGCTGTCCTGGCCTATCTGC